>SNQJ01S0208700.1:0-16151 GCA_010110895.2 Picea sitchensis | reverse complement strand
TACAGAGGCTTCTTGTTTTTCTTCCATGAGATTTTCTATGTTTTTTCCCTTCTTCTTTTGAATAAGGGTTTCTGGTAAGGACTGCTCTTTGAAAACCTCCTTAGGAATTGATGACCTTGTGAAAGTTCTTTTACCCTTGATTTTGACTGCTGGAGGAGAAGAGGGAAAGAGAAGCTTCTTCCCTCTCTTGGATATAGCTTTGGTAGAAGAAGGTACCTCTTCTAACCCTAGTGGAGGAGGTGGTGAAAAATCTCTCTGTGGAGAAGGAAAAACTTCCTCCTCAGCTTCTATGACCTGCTTGCTGATCTCTGAAACTTGAACAGGGGCTCTACCCTTTCTCTTCCTACTAGTCCCTGCTTTAGTAGTACTGGTGGGTGACAAAGGGATTGCCTTCTGTGATTGAGGATTTGGTGCTAGATCCAACTTGAAATGAGAGGTAACAACAAAATGCTCCCATGAAATCTCTTGCTTACCCAATTCCTCAGAGACTAGCATTCTGATTAATCCAGAATGGAAAATGATAGAATCCACATCTTTAGATTTGGCTTGTATCATGTCTGACATCTTACCTATACTCCTCAACAAGTAATAGGGAATATTCATCTCAACCTTACAAGTAAAATGTAGCAACAACCTTATATGGTACTGGTACAATGTGTTAAATCTCCCTTCACAAGTAAAATATCTCTGTATGATCTTCAATAATTTATCAAATTGTTCAATCAATTGACTCCTTGGCATACTTTTGGAGAAATCATTGGCTTGATATTCAGGTTTAAAAAGATATTTTGCATAGGTTGAATTCAAAGCCATGGCTTTGAACCACTTTTCACCTATAATGGGGATCCATGTTGCAGCTGAGATAGAGGATTCAGTCACCTCAAACTCCAAATCCCCAACCTTGATTTTCCTACCATCAAACTATAGTCCAAATTGTCTTGCTACCTTTGGATGGCCTCTATGCATATTCTGACAGAAAGAGAGGCACCCTACTCTTTGAAAGGCCTCTCTTGCCATGGGATCTGCATCAAAAAGATGCATGTCCACTGGTTCTATCCTAACCACCTTGCCACCTTTGTGTGTCTTCATCGATTGAGGAGTCTCCGTGGCTCAGAATGAGGGATTTTAAGAGGATTAAGGGATGGTAATGACCAGGAAGGCTTTCAATCGGGCTTCAAATATATAAGGGTGACCCTTTTAGACAGACTGATGCTAGTAAGCCAAGCTCGACTTTAGGAATTATACCCTTAGGCTTGTACAGATATTCTGGAGTGTAAACAGTGAGGGGCAATCCGAAATTGGCTCTTTGCAATGAGTAAAAAATGCTAAACTCCAATGATGAAAGGAAGCAATGGAGGCAGAGAGGGTTTAAGCAGCTCCTCTGGGTAGTGCAATGCATACACAGAGGATAGGCTATTTACAGGCTTGTGATTTCAATGGCTAAGGAAGGAAACAATAAATTGATTTAGACATAGGAAATGAAGACACAGGTCTGAAAAGGAAAGAAGACAAGGATATCATGCAAAGACGAGTCCCTTATGACTGTGCAAACTTGGCAAACCAAAACCCAAACACAAATTTCTTGTGAAAATTAATATGCAGAGGGGGGAAACACAGGATACCTGTGGAGTAGACAGCTGTTGCAATCTTCAACGAAATCTTAGGATGAGATTGCGAAAAATTCAGCCTTCAAACCCACTTCAGTCTCAAACTTGGTTGTCTTGTTGTCACCTGATCAGAACTTGTGAGTTTGCGCAGCGCATGACTGTCGAGCCTTTCAAAATTATAAACCGTTACCAGGGCTCGTAAATGTAAGATATGAAAAACATATTTAACTAACTGCTAGCACTGAAAAAAAGGGACATGACATCAGTCGTGGCAATCATGACTTGAGGTGGGCGCATTATGAACTGGATCGACGCTATGGAACTGCCTAATGAGTAGGCAGCGTTTCCAATTCAAAAAATGATTAGATAGGTAAGCGAGGATGATGAGGCATGCTTATGAGGTCATGAGTGAGGAGAGAGGTGTGTCACATCAGTCTAATCATGGGAGGGATCGACCTAGGGACAAGTCATGAAAGGGATCAAAAAATAAACCATGAGCTAAAATGGTTCAAGGATCAAAAACCAATTTGAGGATCAAACTAGAGCTAAGACTCAAAACTTTAATAATCTAAGGGGTCCTACCAAACATAAACTATTAAAGGGATGAAACTTTAAAAGAAAATTAAAATCCAAGGCTTAAAAGGAATGAAAACAAACTAAAATACCCAAGGCAATTTAGTGTGATAACACTAACTTTGGACATAAGGTTGCAGATTGCACAGATTATAAAAGAAATGTTCAAGAAAGAAAATTTTATGTGGCCCCATGTAACATTGAATGTTACAAATGTCATAACTATGGAAACATAGCTCATGATTGTAGAAGCATGATTTATACTTCCATGAAAGATAACATTGATATCAGATATGAGAAAGTATGGATAAGAAAATACGAAGAACAGGTGAACAAAGACCAGGTCCCAGAGATCGCAATATTGGAAATAAAACGAGATGAAGACAAATCTACAAAGAAAAAGGAAGATGTTAGATACATAAAGGTTTAGGAAAAGAAATGAAAGAAAAGGAGGACAAGTAAATAAGGAAGAGGTTCAAGAGATTGTACTTTCAGGTATTGTAGTCAAAGATGAATCCACAAACAAAAAGAAAGAAGTCAAAGTTCAGAGAGATGATGAATCTACTGATGAAGATGATGATGACTCCGCATCAGAGAAGGAATTGTTCTGAGCCATCCAACTTAGAGACTCCCAGGTAATATGAATATTAGACAGGGAAGTCTATGTGGTAGATGAGACAGACTAGAGAACCATCCTTCGAGCAACTTGCAGAGTTTGAGTTGATAGATTTAGAGCAGTCAATTAGAAGAAGTACAATATGATAGATTAATCAGTTGTAGTAGTGAATACTTCGTGATAGTACAGTGACAGATGTGTCAACATTATAGACAATTGTGTAGAAGAGTCTTGGATAGTATGGATAGAGATGGATTCGTAAGAAAACTTAGAAGTTTTGGACAAATATATGACAGTGGACGAGAGCATGGATTCAACCATACCTTTACATTTAATATTTGAAGCCCCTTCTCTCAAATATGCCCTAGTATTTGATGCCACATCATAGATTTTTCTCTAGAGAGTATGTGAGTTTTTCCTTCTTCATATCCAATCTCGGGAACCATGAAACAGTTGCACCCATCACTAATAGTGCTTCCTAGAAACTTATACAGAGTTCCAATATGAACTCCCTTCAACAACACCATTTCCCCTCAAACCATATTGCAAGTTTCCTTTTCAAACATTGTTTTTACACTTGCATTACCCATCTAACTTACATAAATCAAATTCTTGGCCAATCCCAGGATGTGCAAAACACTAGGGAGTGTTCTAATCATACCATCCATGAGATTCAACTAGAATTTTCCTCTTCCTATATTTTTGGTTGTATAGTCATATCCTAGAAAAACATCACCCCCATCATACCTTTCATACTTGCAAAATTACTCCTTGTGAGGATTCATATGAAAGGATGCACCTGAATCAAACAAACATGCCTCATGATCTGCATGTGTGATTGACGAAGTCGATAACACATCCCCTCCTTCATCCGTGGAGGTTTTTGCTTCTATAGAAGGGGAAACATCAAACCCCTTCTCTCTCTCAACACTTTTGGATCTACATTGTTTCTTGTAATACCCTTCTTTTCCACATCTCCAACATACCTTTACGAAATTTCTCGGAGATTCAAATATTCCTCTAGATTTAGCTCTCCCAATTGAGGACTTTTTTTTTTCTTTCACAAGAGCATCCTCTTACAAATAAGGCATATGTGCTCTGAATTTCCATGTTATTCTGCCTCATCTCTTTTGAAAACAAGGATGATACCACATCATCAAAACATAAAGTCATTGCATTAATCCCTATGGCCACAACCAAACTATCCCACAAGTCTAGTAAATAACACAATAAATTGATATACTTATCTTCATCAAAAAACTTAATATAAACGAACAATCACTAACTTATCACGACATTGCAGGCATTCATATGCTTTGTTAATGAGTCTCCATCTTTCATCCTCAGGTTTTACAACTTCTTTCATATGAAAAGTTTGTTTATTGGGGACTTGGACTGATACAAATCCCCTAACTTATTCCATAATGCCTTGGTTGTAGCTTCCCCTGAAACATTCAATAATAGTGAATCTGAGAGACACAAAAAAAAATTTCTCTTTTCCTTTCAATCCAACTCCAACTTAGTCCATTGTTCTATTAACATTCTTGTAGGTTCATTACATGTATCTACAACAACCCATTAATCTTTTTCGACCAAAATATATTCCATCTTGAGCTTCCACAACTCAAAACTTTACCCATTAAATTTTGTGATATCTATTTTTTAACTGCTTGACATTTTGTTTCACCATAAGAATCAATACCGCAAAGCTCCCATTGTAAAAAGGTTTATCACAGACCCGAGCCAAACCCTTAGCCACAAAGGCATCCCCCTGAAGCCAATAACTGTTATGATACCAAATGTAAGTTTTAAACCTTTTACATTAATGCAATGCACACACAAATTATTAGCACAGAAAATAAAACAATTTTAATCACACATATACACAAAGATTTACCCTAGAAACCCAATCTGGAAAACCAACAACCTGTTTTAGAGCCGCAACTCTAATTATATTCATTATTCAACTTCATTGTTTACGATACAATATATAGGATCCCACAACATCCAAAAACCCCTAATCCATTGGCCTGGATTAAATTAAAACCTTAATTCCTTAATTGAAATAAGAAAACCATGGGTTGAAATACCATGCAACACTAAACTGCTAAAGACGAAAAATCACCCCCGCTAAAGGTGAAAGATCACCCAAAAATTTGGCGAATAAACCCCCCTAATAGGGAGACCCAAAATCATGCAAAGAATATAACACATACCCAACAATAGGAAGGGAGTGTAGCATAAGACAAGTCCATTTGTAGACTACCACCTAGATCATGATCACAATTTCTTGACAACAACATACCCCATGAATCAAGCACATCAATTACCACTATGTCCATCAAAACTCTAGTTTCAGGTTCAGTTGTCAGATAAACAAGTAAGTACTTTATGACATCGTAGACCTTAACTTCCCTAGAATCCATTGTGACAAAAATTCTATAAGGTCTTGTTGTCTCTAATCCAAGTTGCTACATAACACCTAGAGGCATGACATTGGTTGAAGCCCCAGTGTCCAACATACAATTATGTAGAATCGACTCATTCACACCTAAGGAAATGAAGAATGGGTCATGATTCCCATTAAAACCTCCCCTATTAGTGGTTTCAAGGACTATAGTTTGATCTTGGGAAGGATCATTGTTAACTTTAACAAAAGCCGAATCCCTCCCAACTTCCATTTTAAGTGAAGGAATCTCCGTAAGCTCAATGAAAGGGACAATTATATGAAACTTGGAAAGATAAACATCCAAGTCTATATTGATTCCATCACTAGGTGTTTGTGAAGTTTATCCACCATCTTGAGTTCTTGTGGGTTGGATATGTTGCTTCCTTCTAAGAATCTCCTTAGGCACTTCATGACTAGGTTTTTGACTTGAGGGGTCTTGGGGTTGTTGAGAAACTTTTTTACCCCTTCTTTGGTAGTGCCTTCAAAGGACCAAAATCTAATTAAGTCTTTCTAGCTCACGTTGAAAAGGATATGAATACCACATGAAGAATGTGTCCCAAAATTCAATAGTTTATGAAATCACTCTAGAAAGTATGTTGTTCACTAGGGTGATATTCATTTCTACTTATTTAAGTGTGGGAAACTTACATTAGGTAAAAAGCTAAGGGCCATTCATGAAATTTATTCTGAATTGTAAAGTGTTTTTTGTAAAATAGGGAAAATTGAGAGTTGTAATTGTCATTGGGGAATTCAAGAAGTCCTGAGAAACAATAGCAAAACCAACTATATATGACAAGGAGCACCCAATTAGAAGGGGCTCTTTCATTTATGTAATTTTGGAATTGTTTTTGAAATCTAAATAGCAAGAATCCATCAAGGCCATTTTTGGAGGAGAAGGAAATATGTTATTTATGATGCTTTTGTTGTGAAATGTTTCCATCTTATTCATGATCACTGTGAATGTTGTAAGGTTACATTGCTATTTTCATAGACTACTCTTGTGTGAATATTGTAGCTTTGTAGTGTATTTCTTTTCCAATATCCTTGTTCTGAGATGATGAATATATAGTTTTGAATAAGTTATTGTTGTAGAATAATATATGCATTTATTTGTTCATATATTACTAATACTTGTCTCTCGTTGATTTAATATTGTATGCAACAATTAGTGATTTTATTGTCCGTTCATTTCTTAGGTAGTTTTCTCGTATATAGGATAGGTTAGAAAAGACTAGATTTCTACATTTAGTTTTAGTTCATATTGCATCCTTTGCATCTCTGCATATCATAACCCCTCATACTCATTTATACTTGTAATGGTAGCTAGTCCAGAATACAAATGGGACTCCTATCCCAAACTGTGTGAATTCTAATTCAGATTTCATACTAGGGAGTACCCTTGTTTGTTGAAGGGAATTGTACCTACATCAACAAGTGGCTAGAATATTTACTTGGGGAATTTGTTAAGATTTTTTTATCAAATTGAGATAGCTAAGGTTTGGGTAGCAACTTACCTAGATAGTCCACTAGTGACTCGAAAGAAGTTGCCTTAGATGAAGGAGCGGGGGAGGGTTTGTGGGGGGCGTAGGCTTCCTCCCAAATCCATCTCTAGAAAATATTGGGAATAAAACTAGGAGTAGAGAATGGCACATAGTTGGGTTTTGGAAACACTAGACATAAGTATTGAAGTGATGATAATGTTCCTCAAGAATTTAATGAATACATTTTTTATATACCAAGAATGAAAAATCATTAGAGGAGATTATCTCCATGGCTTGAGAATCCATCCTCCACAAGAAAGCCTTGAACCTCCTTTGCAATCTAAGCATCCACGCGAAAGTATAGAATAAAACCATAACCTTCTTTGAGAGATAAGTCATGTGTTGGAGAGTAGAGGAAAACCATAACCTTGTTTAAGAGATAAGCCATATGTTGGAGAGTAGATGAGAAGATGCTAAATGAGATTGAAAGAATGAGAGGATTTAGGGGAAAAAGACAGATTCTTTCAAGAAATATATTATTTTTTATCTATGAAATTTGAAAATGGAGGATAATGATAAGTGTACATAGTCGATTAAAAGCTGTAATTTGACCTATATTTATTTTAATATTGTTTTATGTGAATGTATTAATTCCTTGACTTAGGAATAAAACATCATTTAAATGTTTGTTACTATTAACCTAAAGTTATTTTTACGGATTTTTATTACTGAGAGAAAAGGTGGAGGCCCCTAAAATTTGATTCTGAATTTCCTCTTCCTAGGGCCATAACTTTTGCATATGAACTCCATTTAGGTGGATGATATATTTTTGGAAATTTCGACGTTTTCATGTCAATATATCAACATTAAACAATTTAAGACAAAATCATGGAAACAATTGATAAATTCAAAAACAAAATTCCCAACATGATAATATGACATTCGATTAACTAATTTCAAAATAAATTCCATTTTTAACGCCAAATATATTAGTGTGTATCCAACAAAAATATGGATACTTGAGGGATCAAAATTACTCTATTTATAATCAAGAACATGAATACAAACTAGACAATCAAATATATAAAATGAGATACTTGTGGATTCTCAAAAATATAAATCTAGTTCAGTATTCCTTCATAATCATGTGTAGAGATCGAGTGAATATGTAGATAGTAGTATTGCATGCTTATGCTCAAAGACACATAGGTTAGTCCATGTCATGAATCATGGCCTTTGTTATCTCAATCATTGATCTATTCTTATGTTTTGCATCCCATTCTATTGTGGATTGTATGGTATTAAAAGATCCTCCTTGCAAAATTATCAAACTCTTTGTAAATGTACTCTCCTCCATTATCAAATTGAAGCATCTTGATCATCTTCCATATCTAATTTTTAACCAAGGCTTTGAATTCACTGAATTCTCTAAATACTTCTAGTTGAATCCATGAAGATGTATAATGATTTTGTGGTACAAGGTACAAGTAGAGGTTTGTGGTGAAGGATTTATAGTCAAAACATTAGATAATGCAATAATTTGACCAAAAATAAATGTTTTAGTTTTCCGTTGAAAGTTTGGAAATTTGTGAAGAACAAAAAAAAACAACTTTCAAACTTTTAGTCCTTTAAAGTTTCTAAAACATAAAAAAAAACTTTCATCCAAGAGTTTGTTTCTATTTTATTTTTATTTTTTTCGCAAAAAAAAATAAATTATTTCAAAAGTTTAGAAATTTGTCAAGAACAAAAACATTATCTTTAAAACTCTTAGTCCTTTAAAGTTTCTAAAACATAAAAAAAAACACTTTCAATCTTTGTTGTCTTAATCTACATGGATTTGTTCTTATGTTTAACATCCCCATTTTTTTTTATGGGTTGTTGGTATTATAAAATCCTCCTTGAAAAAAAATCAAACCCCTTGCAAATGTACTCTCCCCATTATCAAATTGAAGCACCTTGATAATCTTCCATGTCTATTTTTTAACCAGGGATTTGAATTCACTTAATTATTTAAATACTTCAAGGTGAATCTATGAAGATGTGTAATGATTTTGTGGTAAGGGGTATACGTGGAGGTTTGTGATGGAGGTTTTACAATCAAAACATTAGTCAAAGCAATAATTTGACTAACTATAAATGACAAAGATTTTTGTGAAATAAAGTTTCTGTCGAAAGTTTGGAAATTCGTGAAGAACGAAAAAATAAATAATTTGAAACTATAAGTCCTTTAAAGTTTCCAAAAATTAAACAAACTTTTGGTCAAAATCTTGTTTCTATTTTTGTCTAGTTTTTATCTTTTTCTATAGCCAACAAATGTTTTTTTCATAAGTTTGGAAATTTGTCAAGAAACAAAAATATTACATATCTTTTACTGAACCTAACACCATTATATTGAACATCAAATATGTGTTCTTCATATATATATTGTTTCCATATTTCATTATGATTTCCTATTTTTTTTAATTTATTCCTATATTATTTTTTCCCAGTTTATAACTAAAACTTCAAAATATATATATATATATATATATATGAAATGGAAATTCAATATCTCAAAGAATACACAAACATAAAATTTGTAAAAATCCATATATAAAAACTTAGGTCATTCTTCTCAAAAGGAAATTTTAATTTTTTTAATATTTAGTTGGAATGTAAATTGAAGTCCACATAGAAGTGTATATTTCACAGAACATTTTTTAATTGGTCTAAAGTAAAAAAAAATGTCCATTAAACAACATAAAAATAGTAAAGTAGTAATACAATATATGTAGATTGTTGTAGTATATTTGTTTTTTCTTAAAATAAAAATTTAATATCCAAAACATTTGTGTATGCAAACATCATTGATTATCTATTCCTACATTCTTTAAACACAATTTGTCACAACAATCCAAATTGATCTATTAAATGTTGATAATAAAAAAATTAACAAAAATAATACATACCAAACAAATTCCTTATAAGTTATATGTTTACTACAAATTGAAATTCCAAATGTAAATATAAGTTATGAATATTGCTAGAAGTTAAACATTAGTGAAAACAACATTTTACATGCAAAAATAAGAAAAACAATAACCCATCTTCATAGATTCATTGTTCATCTGTGTTTTCGCTAAACAAAACTAGTATTTTTTAGAGTGATCATCAATGAAGGAAACATAATACAAATTGTTTTTGAATAAAGAGGAAGACATAGGTCTGCATACATCAAAGTGTACCAACTCTAAAATATCTCTCGATATTTTCTTGTTGGATGGAAATGTAGTCTGACAATGCTTTTCAAGTGCACAACATTTACACACAATTGATATTCCCTTGAAATTTGGCAATCCCTACACCTTTTATTTCAAGAGAGGAAGAGCTCCATTGGGAAAGTGACCAAGACACGTTTTCCATAACTTGCCACTATCATGTACTAAAACACCATGTTGTGTAGTATCAATGAGGAGCATATCAAGGGCTCCTTCAATCACTCCTTTGGCCAAAAGGATAGTTACCAACTTTAGGAGAACTGTGACCTCAAAACAAGGAATCTAGCCCTAAAAGATGGCCATATTTTTCACATCACAAACACTAGAATTGATCCTATAAGGGAAGAGTGGTGCTATCAGTAGAGACCACTTTTTCAGGGTAAAAAATACAACCTTTTGTAACCATGGCCTTAAAATCTTGTATTGTTGCTAACAAAACCTTAAATTCACCCGCTAAATAGAAAACTGATGCTACTAGTAGCACCGACCTTTTTTTAGGGATAAAATTACAACTCTTTTGAAGCCCCGACCTTAACAATGAAGACCCATGCAACAAAGATCTTTAAATCAACTTTCAAATTCAAAAGTGGTGTTACTAGTAACACCCATTTTTCCGGGCTCAAAATTGTAACATTTTTAAGCCATGGCCTAAAATACTAATATTATTGCAAACAAAACCACAAAATCAACATTTTAGTTGGTATAATAGTACCACCAATATCACTATATATTTTTTCAAATACCTTTTAAACAACTTTTTTCAACCTCCACTTGACTGAAAGCCCAAGATATATATACATGAGGGAGTTGTGTTACTAGTGAGACAAGTGTCGAAGGAAATCATTGTTTCCATGATCAAAGTAGGATGATTAATCAAAATGGTGTCAACATTGAGCAATAGAGCATGCGGATAGAGAAACCATTTTTTTAAGCTATCTTTCGTAGTTTTTTTAGTGTCTATATATAAATGTTTTTGCAAGAGGTTTTGTAAAACATGTTTTTTTGTTGTTTTTTAATAATGGCGATACATTTGTTTTCCAAGGGCTATTTATTTATTTTATGTTGATGTAGTAAAAAAATATTGTTTTTGTTTTTGCAAGAGTCTTCTTGCTTTGTTTTGTTTTTTTATAGGTAATATATGTTAGATACATAATCCTTGGGATTATACTATATTGTAGATATTAATTTAGGAGAAATATGAAGAGTCATAGGTGATTAAGAAGAGTCATCAGACCTCTTGGAAGATGAAACCAAAGGTCACTTTTAATTGTATTAGTGTATGGTTCACTTTAAAGAAAATCAATTCATTCATGGATTTATTCAATGATATTCTTATCGGTTGTATCAGAGCAATTGGTATTTTCTCATAACTCCACGATCTTGCTCGTTGGTTGTATTTTCATTCTCCCAACTCACTGGGTGAAAACAAGTCCAAAGATCAAACCACATCAACTTCATAGGGAAGTGTTTTTATCCTAGTTCTTTTTATTTATTGACATCTTCTTCAATGGTCTTTTACAGTTTGTATGCATGCTCATGCCGACCACCAATTTATTCTCTAGAGCCATTGGATTATCAATCTCTGGATGTCGCGGCTTGGCTCATTGAGACCAAGATAGTGCCTATGCCTGACACAGTTGAAAATGAAAAAAGAGAGACGTAGTTGAGATGGATGGCATGAAGCTTGCAAGTGGTAAAGTTTGAAAACATAAGGGTTGTTGTGTTTAAGCAAGATTGGATTTTTATATATGGAATTTTATCTTGTGGTAGCTTAGAGTTTACTAACAAATCTCCTTCAAGAATAATGGGTGGACTACTGACTAGGAATGTGGGGTCTCCATCATCCATATTTGGAAGATTCAAAGCATCCAAATTCACTTCTAGGTAGCATTTTGTGTAGGAGTTAAAGCACAATAACTCAAAGGAAATCAATTCAAATGAAAGAACACTCTGGACGTTGAGGAGTGCGCAGGTCAACTCCTCTTTTCCTTCTACCCCAAATCTTCCATCTTCTCAAGGGTTTCTTCCATTAGAGTGTGTAGGAAAACATGTATTCTCTTGTTAGTTGTGGGTGTGGTTCTTATTGGAAAAGAGAATTATCCAAAATGATCAAGGAAGATTAAGCATAACCTAAGCTTCAATGATCTTTGGTATGGAATTTGTGATGGATATATTGCACCTACCAAACCTACAATAGATAAATAGATTTCCATATTGAAAAACAAAGACAAGAAATCATATGCTTTGATCATTGCTTCTATAAATGAAGAGGTGATTTGTCACATCAAACATATCTAAAATTATTGGGGTGATTTGAAGAAGATGAAGGATTTGTATGATTCACATTCAGAGTTGGAGATAATTCAATTGTAGTTGAATCTCTTCAACCTAGAGTTGAAGGATAATGATCCCATGGATTTAGCATATGAAATTAAATCCATCATGCACAACATTGATTCTACTGGTGTGAAGATTGACATTACTCTCACGAACTTCATCAAGGCCCTCTATCCCACATATTCTCACTATATTGAATCACTTCAAGATAGTTTCCAATTAAAGTCCCTCAATTTTAACTCTTAGTGAAGAAAATTGTAGAACATGAGAAGGATTTTAGGAAGAAGAAAAATCATCCCACTAGCGATAATAAATGCCTTGCTCAAAAAGGGAAAAATCAATCACATGATTCTTCTAGAGGAGAAGGAAGTAAGAGAGGACATGGAAAGAAGAATTTCAGAGGCAAGTGGGCTAGGGAAAATCAATATGAGAGGTCTGATCTTCATTGTGTTCATTGTTGAAATAATGGACATGAAGTAAATAAATCTAGAATCCATGGGAGAAGATCAAAGATAAGAAGGAAGAAAAGGAAGAAAAAGCTAAAGCTCATGAATCTGTTCATTTTGTTGTTGCTCATTGCAATATTGGCATAAATGAAGATTTGTTCAAAAATTCATTTTATTCTGGGAGAGATTCCTAGTTGATTGACACTAGTGCTACTTGCCACATTATATTCCAGAGAGATATTTTGAAGTATTTAATTAAAATGTAGATGTTTTTTGAAGTATTGAATTGGCACCATCAAGCTGAATTTTTTTTGGATCCACGCACTTTCTTTTGCATGATGTTCTATATCTTCTTGAGTTACAGAGGAACTTGTTGTCTCTTGTGAGCATTCGATAGCAAGGCCATTCCATTCACATGTTTAATGGAAAAGTTGAAATAAGGAGGTCTTCCAACAACATGGTCGTTATGACATGATGGGAGGGAGGATGACAATTTATTGAAGCTGAAAGGGACATCTACACAAGCACATAATTTTTTATACCTTTCTCACCATGATGAAGGTACATTTTATTCTAGTCTCTTGTGGCATGTTAGATTTGGGCACATCAATTATGATAGTCTTTGTATGTTGAATAAAAATGGTGTTTCTAGTTTTCCTACTATTCCAAGGAACTTAAAGCAATGTGATGCATGCATTCTTGGTAAGCATGCCAAGTAACCTTTTGATGATTCCACGTAGAGAGCATGTAGAAATATAGAGTTGATCCACTTTGATTTATTTGGTCCCATGTTTGTTCCATCTACTTTTGGTAATAAATATATATTGACTTTCATCAATGACTACACCAGGATGTATTGGGTTTATTTGTTGAAACATAAATCTCAAGCATTTGAAGCATTTAAAAATTTTCATTTATGGATTGAAAATGAAACACAATCTCATATTGGCACTCTTTTCACTGATAATGGAGGGGAATATACTTATAATGAGTTTGAAAACTATCTTTTCCAACATGGGATCAAGAATCAAACCATTGTTCTATACAATCCTCAACAAAATGGTGTAGCGGGAGAAGGAACAAGACATTATTGAATATGGCACATCCAATGCTATTTTTCAAGAATATGAAGTTGATGCTTTGGGTTGATGCAATTCTACATGCAATGTATGTCAGAAATAGAAGTCCATCTCATGCTCTTGAAAACAAGACTCCTTATGAAATGTGGTATGGCTACATTCCTTTGGTAATTAATCTCAAGGTTTTTGGTTCTTTTTATAGCATCTTTAGCCACCTCATTCAACTAAGATGCACCTTATTGGATTTGAGGCATTCCACACTTGATTTTGGCTAACTGAATCTATTTGAAACTCTACACAAAATATATCCTTTCAATGTACTCACACCTCTTGCTTAGTAAAGGATCATGTGCTCGCTTGTTTGCTTCAAGAAAGGAGCAAGTTACTTCAAAATTTAATAAAAATATATATAATCATGAAAATTACGCGCTCCTAAGCGAGTTTTATGAGAAAATTGGTTTCATAACTTCCTAATTCCCATGAGAAATGGTCTTAACCATCTTGATATGGTATAAATAAGAACTCAATGAAGGATAGTTTACACACCAAGCCTCATGATATCGGAGTTATCATCCAGTCCTGAACAGTCAAATCATTCTTTCCTCGTGGATTTTATGACCATCATCTCCTTGAGCATTCCCATTCTCAGTTTGTTCCATCTACCATTTCCTGATATAGAGGCCTAAGACACCCTTTTATTCCTCTTCTTTGCACAAATCAGAATATTGGAGGTCAAGCCGTCCCAAGTGTCCAAGGGAAGGAGGAATCTGGATGGCAGTTATGGGTAGTGCCAACAACAAAAGTTAGGTACACATATTGTACTATTGTTATTCCTAATGAAAAATGGAGATCTCTCTTCTCCCCCCCTAGATACTGTGTAATTTCATTCTAATGTTCATTGTTCAGTTTCTAGTGTTGGTACTAACACACCTAACTACAGTTAGTTAGTTCATTATTTCATAATTCGGTTATTTTTGCCATTTTGGTTTGAGGAAGGTTTCTTTCTTTGTGTATCTAGGTTGTGAAGCCGGAGGAAGGTGCAAGAGGATTGGAACAAGGATGGTTCATGTGTCTCGTCTTCAACCGTCAGTCATCCAAGTAAGTCTTCTAATTACCTTGGTAGTTATTTCTAAGTTATTTTAGGCCAATCTAGTAAAAGATGGAGTGTTGTCTTATATACCAATCTGTTGTGATTTCACCTTATTAATAGGAATGAACATACTTATCCATAATAGAATTGGTGACTCCACTGGGGAATAAATCCTATAGTTATTCTTTGTAGGGAGTGCCCTATTATTTCAATAATTTCCTTTTGATTTCTCTGGTCTATTTCCTTTCTGGTTGGTCGTTTATGGTCTCGTTGGGTCAAAATTGAGGAATTTTTCTATTTTTTTTTTTTTTAAATCCCTTAACTAGAAGCACTTGCATGTTTCCACTATGAATAGAGAAAGTACTCGCTTGTTTCACTTGCGTAAATTGTGATTACTCACACCTTGCCTTCACACAAGTAGCAAGTGATTTCTGGGAAGTGTTGTTTCTTGCCTTCATCCCTAATTTTTTTTATTTTTCTCAGTATTTTTGTTGATTTGGTTACCTGAGTGTTTGTTTACAGTCATGTTGTGGCCACAACAATCCCCCTTTTACTTTTGATTTTACTAGCGAAAGGAAAGGAACCCCCTACTAAAATTTCAATCCTATTGCCTAATCCTCTACTACTTGAGCCTAATGTTATCCCTTTGCCTACTTTGAGGGAGTTGGGGTTTTTATCTTGATGGATGATTTTCGTTGATAGTTGTTGATTATTGCTCTCGATCTAATGATTTCAAATGTCTTCATAATGCTTATTGGACTGTTATATTTGTTGACATTTGTATGAGGGACTTGACACGTTGTCTTCGTACCTTTTGTTGATTCTGAAGTGCTTGATGATCCTATGTGGTTGCACGGCTTGATTTTATATTGCATGTCTTGGATGAGGTTGTGGTTGATTATTTGTTGATTGACTAATTCAAAATTTGCATCATCTCGCTACCATGTTATGTTGCATGACTTCATACTTATTCTCTCGCATATAGATCCTACTCTTCTATTTCGAATTAGCATATGTAGTCTTAAGACACTCATCTATAGTCACCACGCTATTGTTCAATAAACCTAACACTCTCTTACAAGTTGTTTTAAAGACAGGGAATATGTTGATTAAGGTTGGTTGTCATTGATGTCAACCCTTGAAGAAAGACCCATAGCACAAAGGTTTGGGTAATGGACCCAATAGTGTTTGATGTAAATATGACTCATTATTATTT
>SNQJ01S0208699.1:4549-16151 GCA_010110895.2 Picea sitchensis | reverse complement strand
ATCAGTTGCATCATTACTCCATTAGAGTATTCCTAGGCTCAGTTGTTACACTCTATTTTGTATAAATAAGTTGAACTATGAAGCTTGAATGGAATGGGGAATTGTAGAAAAGAACCTTTAAATTCAGTTTTGTAAACAATCTTATTATTAATAGAAAGGCTCGGATTTTCTTTAGTCATATTTCTTCTTCTTCCTATGCATGAACCAGTCCTGGAGGGCCCCCATGACTTGGTCCATGTCATTGTTGTACATTTTTGTGCATAACCTTTGATTTTTGCATCTTCTTTCTTTGGTAACCTATTTTAATCTTTTGTTTATATAACAACACTCTAATTTCTAGATTTAAATTTCATAATTTACTTTAGTTTCCACTTGCAATTTATAGTTGATTTAAAAGTTAGATAATTGATTTAGCCTTCTTCCAATCTATAACCTCCATAAATTCAAACAGAGTATTGCTGCAAAAAGTCTGCAAGCATTGTGCGGTCTGTTTTTTTTCCAGTGGGACTATGATCAATTAAGATTGAAGAATTCATATTTTATTTCAAAATTCCTTGCATTTGAATGAGTGATAGACCTCCTTCCAACCTTTAAACTTCGCTAGTTGACAGAGTATTGTTTCAAAGACCGCACAACCAATGTGGAAAACTTCACTTTGTAACTTGTTTTTATATCAGTGGAACTACGACAAACTAAGGTTGAAAGTGTTATATTTTAATCTATAGTATTTACATTTTGCATGTGTGTTAAAAATTTATTTCCAACCTTTAAACTTCACCAGTTTATAGAGTATTGTTGCAAAGAGCTCACAACCAATGTGGAAAAATTCACATTGTAACCTGTTTTTCTATCAGTGGAAATGTGACAAACTGAGGTTGAAGCAATTAGATCATGTTCAAGTTTTTTAGATCAATTTATATTGTGTTTTCTATATTCAAAGGATAGTTAATGATTACTTTCAAGTTTGGATTTCCTTCTTAGTCTGTAGAACAAATTTCAAAGCTAATTCCCTCACATACAGTGATTGTGCCTCACAAGTTTACCAACATTGGATTGACATGATAAGTGTCCCATTTATGCAAATAAATTAGGCTAACATTTTTTGCATCGTTTCGGGGAGGCACTAAAGGAATTGGTTTTGAAATATTTTAGTTTTCACTAAAAATACAAAAAAAATATAAAAAAGTTTTTGTTTGTTCACACATTTAAGACCGAGAGGAGTGAAGATGTAAGACGAAAGGTAAGAACCTACGCAACAACTTTTGTGAGTCTTCATGAGACCTAGTCATGTTGGACTAGTGTGTTTCCTTTATGTAAGTGTGTTTTTCATGGAAAAGCTAACTCGTGTGAAAATACAACTTGCTGACAATAAGGTCTCACTAGCAAGAGAAGTTCAAGTACATGATTGTCTTTTAGATTGCTTAAGTTTTCTTTGAGTGGTGTGTTATTATTTATATTGATCTCAATTAATTTCCTTATCTTTAAAGGTATTGTAAGAACACCCCCTTGAGTACTCATCCTTGTGCAAGATGAGGATTATCAACCAGTGAGAAGAATGCAATATTATTCAAGAATATGTTGAGTAAAGGAGGATGTTACTTCAAGAACTTTCTCAAATTCTGGTAGCAATTGAAGATACATTTACATCTTGGGAAGAAAAAATATTTCATGGGCCACAACTACACCAAGTAGAACTTGAAGTTTTCTTTGATCATCATTTCCAATATGTAGAGAAGTTTGAAGAACCATGTAAAACATTCGATGGAGAAAATGCATTGGAACTGGAAATTGCAGAATTTCTTGCAAGTTTGTGTCTGGGTCCTTTTTTTAAGAGACAAGTCTTCAAATATACACATAGTATGACAAAGGAGAGCATGCAAATATGTGTTAATAAACAAGAGAACCAAAGGAATCATGTAACATCCCCACTATAATCCCTGGTTTAATTAATTTTTAACGTAGATATATTGTGTGTCTACAGCCAAAGCGATGTACATGAAAAATGTATTTCTAAATTTTAATAATAAAATGTGATGCCAACTGCTAAGGGGACATGGATAGAGATGGAGGGATGAATTAATCCACAAGAGAGGGGAGGGTATAAGAAAATTTCTAAGAGGGGTCCAAGGGAGAATTACCCATGTCTATTAATTCCACCCACATTCCTGAATTTTAATATCATTTGTATTCAACTCTATTTTTTGATTGAGTGTCCCCAAAGTCAATCATTGAATGCATGGAAAAGGGTGGGTGTGAGAAGTCACATCCCATAGTTATTGGGAGGATGGGGGTTGAGTAGGATTATCTTGGGGAAGTCTGTGAGTCAAGAAAGGCATCCAAAGGAGAGGAAATTCGTATGGGTTGTGAAAACAATTTTAGACAGTCAATGTTTTTGCATGAACAACAAGTAGAGAGAAAGAAAGAGAGTTGGGAGCTAGAGCGGCCATGGAGGGAAAATTATGGAGCATGATCGAGCATTTTTGGATCATTTTGGAGCTAAAGACCGAAGAGCCAAGTTTCCAAGCCTGAAGAGTGAACTCTTGTGTGAGTTGCACTGTAACAACAAGTGTTTGATGTCGTTGTTGATAGTTTTCCTAGTAGTGAGTTCCCTTGAGTTCCCAACAGACAGATTCATGGTTACCCATTCCATAGAGACCATATTAAATGAATGGGATGCCCTAGGGACTGATATCACTAAAGGGTTACATTTCTTGGGTTAGGAAGGTCAAGAGGAAGAGAGCTGGTGAAAAATCAGGATAGTTGTAGGAGACTATCAGTGGGTTGTAAGATTTATGAGCTGTGAGTGGATAGTGAGAGACCACCCTCTTTTGTGTATTGTTAGCCCTAGCTCGGGGGTGACTTGTTGTTGATATTTGGAAAAACAAGCCTATGTTTGGGTGGAACGTTCGTCCCAAGTAGTTGGTTACACAACTATTGTTTAAAGATAAGTGTTTTTTTTTTGTCTTGTATTTATGAGTTAAATTGTTGTGCATGAACTCTATGTTTAATAATAATTTATATGTTATTGTGTTGAGTTATTTAGTTGAATTCATGTTCTTTTAAAAAAAATAGATGCATTTAATTAATGGTAACATACATTAGCTAAATATGGTTGTAATTCATAGCTGGAAGCTACATGAAATTAATTAGTTAGTATAAATTTTTATTTTTTTAAGAGTATTTTGCACAAAATGGACCTTAGTTGGGCTAGGGAACATTACATTATGGTATATGAGCCCTCAGGTTCAAAAATCAAACTTTTATGGGACAAGAATGAGTGAAAATTGAGTAATTTGTTGTTGCAGATTTTGGTCTCACGGAAATTGGGGGAAAATGGTGAAAATTAGAGAGAAATCCCCAAATTCATGAGAAAAAACTGAGTTTAAATGACTCAGGATTGTCTAAGAGAGGTTCAATGGAGAAAATGTCTAGAATCACAGAGTTAAATTCGACCTAGAAGGTTGAAATTTGAGTTTTAATGGTCATTGTAGCGTTGGGAAGAGTTTGAAGAATCGACAACCGAGATTGTGTTCGATCGTGAGATCAACGACCTAGATTCATCTTAATAAATTTAAAAATTTATAAGGTTTTGACCGTTTGGAAGGTTGAGCGAATCAACGACCAAGATTCATTTTCGATGGTTGGGAAAATGAGATAGATTGACGATCTGGATTCATTTTCGGTCACTGGGAGGTCGAATCCTATCGACGGTCAAGATCATCTTGGCTTGGAGATCAACAACCGAGATTCATTGAGGATTTGGTAAAAATTTTCTAAGTGTTGGGAATTATCCAATGTCATATCGAAAATTTTGGTGAAGAGTTTGGTTTGGCCAAAATAATTCTCCGACGGTCGATGGTTAGGCATCGACAGAGTTGGGAAAAGTTCGATAGACCAATGGCCGAGATCATTTTTGAATGAGATATCGGTGGTCCAAATTCATCCGAGATTCGATCAAAAATTTCTAATGGTTGGATTTTTCCCAAGGATAATTCCAATGGTCGATGTTCAGGTTAGTCGAATTGGCAAAGTGTTTTGTTTTCCAAATGGAAATATCTGACAACCAATGGTTGGGTGTTGGTTGATTTAGTGAAGTGTTTGATCGAGCAACATAAATCTTTGATGGTCGATGGATTGATGGTCAGGCATTGACCGAATTGGCAAGGTGTTTGGTTCATCCAAGAGAAACGACCGATGGTCGATGAAGGAAAGGGTTGATGACATGTCATTCCATGTCATCATCCATGTGTCATGTCACATCATCCAGATGCCATGTTATATTCTACATGGTATGTCATGTCATCATCCACGTGTCATGCCACATCAACAGTTGTCATGTCAGCCAACATGGATGGACGATGGCCAATGGTCGACGGTCGGGTTAGTCAAACTAGAGAAGTGTTTTTTCATTCAATGGGGATCACTGGCGGTTGGGTCGGTTGATTTAACAAGGTGTTGAAATTGTTTTCCAAGAGAAAATACCGACGACTAATGGTCGATGATCGAGTGTTGGGGAGATTCGCGGACAAGTTTGGTTTGGTAGTGAGAATCGTCGATCGACCAATTGTTGATGGAGCTTGGATCAACAACTCAGATTTCACCCGATTTGATATCAATGACTCAGATTTAAAGGGTTGTTATAACAGTAAAACAATCAATTTTGTATGAAATTTTTTGAATTTTTTCATATTTTTGAAGGTCATGAACTTGAGGGGGGATTTTGAGGCCCTAAACAACATTTTTAGGCAATCAAAACCCATGAGAACTTTTTATTTGTTTCTTAAATAAAAGAACTTGGAGAGAGATATCCAATGAGCTACATCGGGCTCAAAATAGAGCTCATATGAGAATGTTACAATTGAAATGGTTAAGAGAAAATTGCGTCGCCAATTTACTTCCTGAGGGCATAACTCCTTTCTCAAAAGCTTGTTTGAGGCACATGAGCAGTCTATAGAAATTTTGTGAACCATAGAATACATCCATGTAGACATATTTGAGATATGGGTACCTAAAAATGTGTTGGGAGAGAAACAAGACACCTATAGCATACATGGATGAAATGCGAAAAACATTCAAACTTCTCCGAACCATAAATTTCAGCTCGGAGCTCATATTTGAGCAAACAAATAGTCAGTGGAAAGGTATTTTGGAAGAGAATACATCTATCTACCCATAATTTTCAATTGGGTGTTAAAAATTTCACATAAATTAATAAAGAGATTTATGTAGCAGTAAGTGAGTGGAATTTTTTCGCTTAGAACTCAGAATGAGGCATGAGTACAACCATTGGAAAGATGTTTCATAGAGGAATGCATATAAGGAATCATATTTTTAATTGGTGCATTATGTTCTTCATAAATTGATGAGAAGAATAATATGTATTATAATTGATGTATTTTTGTATGTTATGCATGTTCTAACAATAATTACTACATGCACATTTCTTGCAGAATTAGAGGTATAGGAAAGAAACTTTGGTTCTTATATGAGGATTTGAGTTATGGAATATGCTCAGGGATATTACAGGCATGAGGAGGAGATCAAAGGTATTCATGTTAGCATGGGAAATGATAATATAGATTCCAATGGGAGAAGAAGAAGGAAGGAGCCTATAACTATGAAAAGCTTGCATAGATAAGTGAAGAGTTATAGGGCCGATAAAAAAGGATTATGAAGGCTCAAGAAGAGATACTTCAAAGTTTGAATATGTTGCATAAGCAAGTCAACAAAGACTCTGGAACCAAGCAAGAAACTATTGCTAGACAAGTGTCAGCATCCAGATCCCAAATCAAAAGGGATGATCATGGAAATGATAGGCAGTCAAGAAGCATGAGCATGTATTATCATTCTATAACTCAATCCCCTGGAAGAAATCATGCAAGTTCAGGTCCAGGGAGCATCCCAAGTGTGTCTCCTTTCTAGAGGCAAAGGAAAAGGCCTGAGTTAGACATATTGCAAGGTGAAATAAGGAAAATCAAGCCACCAAATTTCAATGGTGAGAACATGAAAGGAGAAGAGGAAGAGCTCTGACTATTGGAAATGAAGAAATATTTCCAGTTGCATGATTACCCCTCAAGGGTAGAAGCTATAATTGCAACCTACCACTTGTAAGGAAAGGAAGCCATATGGTGGGATTAGCTTAAACAAGTCAAGCACCTTGATGAGAAAATAATATCATGGAGGAAGTTCAAAGGATATTTCCAAGAGAAATATTTGTCCAATAAATATTATGAAATAAATATGAAAGAGTTCTTTGAACTCAAGTTGGGAGGCATGAAAATGGATGAATACAAGAAGAGGTTCTTTGAATTGATGAAGTATGTGGAATTCATAAAGGATGAGAAGGTAAGAATCCAAAGGTTTCTAAGTGGGTTTCCCTCCTTCTATAGTGACAAGATACAATATGATGCCAATACCTTGGATGAATCCATAAGGATTGCAAAGCATCTTTATGAGCAAAGCAGAGGAATGTCAGTTTTCTGAAAAGCTTGGAATGAAAAGATGAAAGGTAAAAAGGATAAAAGGAAGAAAGGTTTTAAGCCACCCTTTTTCAATAACAATTCCCAATAAAATCAGTAAGTTCATTCAATCCAAAATGAGCAAAAGACTGCAAATTTATTTTGGAAAAGGCCAAGGAAGCAACCTATACAATTTTGGGGATATGAGAGAAATCACTTATATAGGGACTTCCCTCGCAAAGGAGAAAAAATGAGGACTTTCCTCAACATTCAAGAGGCTAAAACGGTGGAATACATGGAAGGAAACATGCCAATTATTTATGGATCCTTGGACAACAAGTAAGGTGAATATCAATCACCCATGATTGAAGTGGAAGGTAAGATTGAAAACCATCTCATAACAATTTTAATTGATTCTGGAGCTAGGCATAGTTACATAAATTCTAACATTGTTGAAATATTTCACTTGCAAAGGAGTAAGCATAATAAATTTGGTTAGTTCAATTAGTCACATGAGCTAAGAGGAAAATCAATGAGTTAGTTAAATATTACCAAATAGACATGAATGGACTCAGCACAAAGGTATATGTGAGCATCATACCATTGGGTTCATATGATTGTCTAATTGGCATGGAATGATTGGAAACACACCATGATGTCCTCGACTATTACAACAAGGCAATCATATGTCTTGATGAATAAGGGAAACAAAGCAAGGTTCAAGGAATTCCAAGAGTTGTAGTTTTTAGAGAGATTTTAGCTATGTAGTTGAAAAGGAGTTTCAAGAAGGGATGTCAGATTTTTTCAATCCATTTGGAAGAGGCAGACAAAGATAAAGTGGCAAGCATTGAAGACCATCTGGTCTTGAGGGATTTTGAAGATGTTTTTGGGGAAATCCTAGTATTTAGACCAAAGAGAGATATTGATTTCTCTATTGGTTTAGTGATAGGAGCTTTCCAAGTTTCCAATACACCATACAGAATGGGTACACTAGAGTTGAAAGAGTTGTAGATGCAGCTTGAGGAATTGTTGAAGAAGGGGTATATATATCCAAGTGTGTCACCTTGGGGAGCCCTGGTTCTTTTTGTGAAGAATAAAGATAAAACCTTAAGGATGTGTATTGATTTCATGCAACTAAATAAGGTGACCATAAAGAAAAAAATATCCTTTTCCAAGTGTCAATGATTTGTTTGATCAGCTGAAAGGTGAAAGAATATTTTCCAAGATTTACTTGAGATCGAGTTGTAATCAAGTGAGGATAAAGGAAAAATACATCAGTAAGATGAAATTCAATACAAGATATGGGAATTGTGAATTCACGGTAGTGTCATTTTGATTATAAATTCCCCAACTATTTTTTATGTGCTTGATAAATGTAGTGTTCAGGGAGTACCTAGACAAGTTTGTAATTATGTTCCTAGATGATATACTCCTTTACTCTAAGTCAGAATAAGAACACGAGAAACATTTAAGAATGGTGTTGCAAGTTTTAAGAGAGCATAAATTATATGTTAAGCTAACTAAGTGCATCTTTTATAAAAATAAGATTCACTACTTGGGGCAAATAATTTCAGCAAAAGAGATAGCAGTGGATCCTGAAAAGATAGAGGCCATTAAAGGATGGGAAATGCCAAGAAATGTCACAAAAGTCAGATCATTCATGGTTCTTTTCGGTTATTACTGAAGATTCATAAAAGGATTCTCAAATATTACAAGTCCAATCACTTATTTGTAAAAGAAGGGAGTGAAATTTGAATGGACTCCCAAGTGTGAAGAGAGATTTCAGTAGTTGAAAGGCATTTTGACAAGTGCATTAATATTGAAGATTGCAAATATGGATGAAGATTTTGTGGTATGCATTGATGCATGAAAGGAAGGGATCAGTGGATTCCTCAGTCAAAAATATCATGTGGTGTGTTATGAGTCCATAAAACTAAAAGAGCATGAGAGGAATTATGATACCCATGATCTAGAGTTAGAAACAATTGTACATGCATTAAAAATGTGGAAACATTTACCTGATGGGGAGGAAATTTGAGCTAAGGACAGACCACTATGTTCTAAGACATTTGTTTGGACAACCAACATTAAATGCTAGACAAACTAGATGGATGGAATTCCTTAATGAATACGACTTTCAAATTAAGCATATAAAAGGTAAGGAAAATTAGGCGGCTAATGCACTCAGCAGGAGAGCTCATGAAGTGCATATTGTAGTCGTCATCATGTAAAAGACTGATATGAAAGATAAGATTATTGTAGCAGAAAATTCAGAACATAAATATCTAAAAATAAAATAAACATTACAACAAAGTAAGTTTCAGCAGAAATTTAATTATTATGAGCTGAAAGAAGATGGAATTTTCATGTACAAAGACAAAGTATATGTGTCGAATTCCAATGAGATAAAAAATGCATTGCCAAGGGAAATTCACAATGTTCCATATGTTGGGAACCTGGGATATCATAAGACAATTGCAGCGGTGAGAAGCCAATATTTTTGTCCTGAAATGAAGAAATAAGTAGCTAATTACATAATCAGATGTCTAGAACGCCAGAAAATGAAGATTGGGTATAGACATCCACTGGGGTTGTCACAACCATTGCCCATTCCATAATGAAGTGGGAAGTTTTCATAGTGGATTTTATTACAAAGTTGCCCAGAATAGTGAAGCAACATTATTCCATCATGGTGGTGGTGGATAAATTAACTAAGGCAACACATTTTGTTCCAGTGAAGACAACACACAAGGCAACAAATATTGCATAAATATACATGAAATAAATTGTCAGGCTACATGGAGTGCCTAAGGCAATAGTTTTAGATAGAGATCCAAATTTCACATCCAATTTTTGGAAAGGATTTTTGACAAATCTAAATCTTAGTACAACATATCACCCAGTGTCAAATGGGAAAACAAAGAGGAATAACAAAATAATTGAGGACATGCTCAAAATGTATGTGATGGATCAACCATCAAAGTTGGAGGATTATATCCATTTAGTTGAATTTTCTTACAATAATGTATATCAGGCCTCATTGAAAATGAGTTTGTTTGAAGCATTTTATGGCAGGAAGTATAACACACCAGTGAGTTGGGATAATCTAGTAGACAAAGCGGTTGTTGGGCCAGATTTGTTGAAGGAAATGGAAGAACAAATGGAAAAGGTTAAGCATAACATAAAGGATACCTAAGACATGAAGAAAAGTTATGTAGACAAGAATAGAGTGTTTATATATTTCAAAGTAGGGAAACTTGTGTTTTTAAAACTGAAGGTGAAAAGAAGTTCGCTAAGATTAGGAAGTTTTCCAAAGTTGGCAACAAGATATTGTGGACCTTTGGAAGTTTTAGAAAATATAGGGTTAGTTGCATACATGTTAGCATTTAATACATCCATGAGAGTGCATAATGTATTTCATATGTCATTATTAAAGAAATATGTTCCTGACCCTAACCATATAATTGATTGGGTTATGATCCAAGTGGAGCATGAAGGGGATTCTTGGGTGGAACAAATATGCATCATGGACCAAAAGTCAAAGTTCTCGTGAAAAAATTCATAGGGATGGTAAAGTTTCAATGGACCTACTACAGTCCTGAAGATTATACATGGGAGCATGAATAAAACATGTGGGAAGAATACCCATAATTTTTTGTCAATTTTTAAGAAAACATAATGCAAGACTCCATTTTGAGTCACTAGAGTTCTAGAACCACATCTCATAATCCTAGCCAGCTTGTGTTGGGGGCCCTGATAAACGAATGGCACATTCCTTGGGTTAGTCCTGATAAACGAATGGTACATTCCTTAGGTTAGCCTTGATAAATGAATGATGCATTCCTTGGGTCCACAAGTTGAGAGGAATAGGAGATTTTGGTTGGAACTATTGTTGGAGTTGTAATATTACATATTTTTTATTTCTTTAAGTATTGTGATGTAAATTTGTATATGTATATCAGCATAGTGTGCATCGAGGACAGTGCACAATTGTAGGGGAGGGGGAATGTAACATCCCCACTATAATCCCTAGTTTAATTAATGCTTAATGTAGATATAATGTATGTCTATGGCTAAAGAGATGTATATGAGAAATGTATTTTTGAACTTTAATAATAAAATGTGATGTCAGTTGCTAAGGGAACATGGATAGAGATTGGGGGATGAATTAATCCACAAGAGAGGGGAGGATCTAAGAAAATGTCTAATAGGGATCCAAGGGGGGGTGTTAGTAACTAAACCTACATGCATAACTTCTCATTTAGCCCTAAGCTTAGCCTGAATCTATAACCCTCTTGCAACAAACCAATCCTTTCCGTCTAAATTTATTTTTCTATGCATTGTTTACTCTTGGTTTTTTTTCTTTGCTTTGAATTGATTCCATTGTTTCTTCATGAGATATGTTCAAAAGTTATTACATAGTTTTTAATTTGTCACATCAGGGGTGGATTGATTTAATTTCCCAATTTGGGAGGCTTTCCTAAGTTTTTTAGGATAAACAATATTCTCTACAAAAAGAAGGTAGTTTTTGTAGCACAAAATTAGAATCATTGTTAAAAGTGCACTACAAAAATATGAATATTTTGACAACACATTTTAATCGTGCAGACATGTTTCTCAACTTGGTAATTTCTTTAATCATTCCAATTTTCAAGTATAGACCTTGCCTCATCAAAATTGTGATATTGTTATGATCAAAAGAATACAACTCAGCTTCGATTTGTACCTACAAAGATCTCAATGGTTGTGTTTGTTGATTATTTGGGTTGGTTATCATTGATGTCAACCCTTGAAGAAAGTATGGTAGCGAATTCTGGTAGCACAAAGGTTTGGGTAATGGAACCAAGTTTGTTTGTTGTATAATGGTATGAATTTTAATATATTTGAAGGTAATACTATTCTAGATGGATAGTACATGTCATGTCATTTCCTGTGGTATGTGGAACATCACATAACTCCTCACACTTAGAGAGTTATGACCATGTGAAGTTGGAGAACCCTCCTGAGTCATCTAGAAGCCCCAAAAGGTCAAAGTAGTCAAAGTGGTTGCAAAGAAGAAATTATTTAAATAATAAATTTAAGTGATGAGTATACTATAAGTCAAAGTGGATACAAAAGAAATTATTTAAATAATAAAGTTAATG
>SNQJ01S0208698.1:0-16152 GCA_010110895.2 Picea sitchensis | reverse complement strand
CTCCAAAAAGTGTCAAAAAATCCAAAAATTGCAGTCTAGTCTCGACAATCAAGATGAGTGAAATGGGGTAGAGAGTCAATCAGATCATGAAATCAATCAAAGAGGGGTGAACCGGGTCTGAAAACAATCAAGGGGTAAGACAAGTTCTATGAGGAGAAATCAAAACAAAAAGTTTCGATTTGAGGACTCCCCAGTGGAGTCGCCAGTTTCTGTTGTAGGAAAATCTCCCTACGGACAGGTAGATTGCCTCAAAGAGATAGACCCTTAACTCTAAGACAAAAAGTGCTTAACGTGGACATTGACTTCCTTTCAGATCTATACCAACTAATGCATGAGGAGGAAGGAGAACAAAAGTACCTCTTTATCGACGTTTGTCCCTGCACGCTCCGAGTTGAGCTCCAATATTTCGCTCCTCGACGAGCCCTGTAGACAAACAAAGTACGGCCACTTCCTACTCTATTGATATTAGCTTGAAAACATATATATCTATCAATGATAAGTTCATGTAAAATCAGACACAAACTAGAAAGAAACAGGCCAAGCGTGTCATATTAATGAGAACAATGACAACAGTACTTACAATCGTAGATGCGAATGTGATAGCTCCGTCAAGTCCCCTTTGTCTAACCCTTGCTCAAAGGATCCACAACCTGGATAATAGCAGCTTCATTGATCACTCTCCTTCAGTTCACTATGTGTTTCCTATGAGATCATAGGTTTCATGCTAGCAATTCTTCCCCCTTTCACTATCATAGAGCCTTCTTAAATAGGTTAAGAGAGGCTTAACCTCTTGAGGTAGCTTTAGGGTAGGTTAAGGAATTCCCTCCTCAGATCAGGGATCTTCTGGTTGAACCAAGAATTTGAATGCAACTGCCTTCCAAACATGAAATATCCTCCCCTAATTCTCCTCAACAAATCAACCACTACCCAGATTAGACAATGCTCCTTCAAAAGGGGAATTAGGGCGCTATAGCGCTCCCTAGGAGGCTAAAGGGGAGCGTCAGCACTCTAGGGATGGGTAGCGCTCCTTCAGAGGGGAATTTTGGTGTTATAATTCTCCCCAGTATCTTGTGGGGGAGCGCTAGCGCTCCTAAGGCTGATGTGGGGGAGCGCTCTCCCTCAAAATCCTAGTTTAAGAGCTCCTTTCAGATGGAAAAAGATTCTTGACTTCAGTAGACCATTCTCCTTCCTCCAAATCAAGTGTCTGAGGTATTCTAAGTGTCTTCTTGGTGTCTTCATCATGGAAATATGCTTTGTTTGATGTTTTCGACACTTGTGAACAACATGCGACAATTGCGAGGAACATGTGACACTTACGATAGTTGAGAGGAACATGCGACACTTATCAAATCGAGCAATATTGAGGTGTAATAGGGATAGCCCCCCCGGACCCTGTAGAGGGGGTACCCCCCCTCTGCACTCCCCCACATGGAAGAGTGTACATACTTATGGGGTATAAATACTTCTTGGGGTATAAACATGGCTGAAAGTAAAAGACCTTTGAATTAGAAAGATAATCGTGCTCCACAACCAACAACAACATAGCCTGAGCTTTGATTGGGTGATCCATGAACTATCGCACCTGACCTAGTGCCATGTTTGTCACCTTTGCTATTTCCTTGACCCATGACGAGTATTTTTTGGCATGTGTCTTGACTATGTCCCACAAGTTGACAAAGTCATCGGGTGTGCAAAATGTGGGAGCTCGATGTCTTTCATTACCTGGTTGATCTTAGTCCAGCTTTTCTCACACTTGGTCCATTTCCCTTGGATTTCCCGATGAGGTTCCAAAGACATTGTTTTCCAATACTCGAATGATTTATTTATGCAATCAATGGTGCTCTCTTTTAACACTTGAATGTCATTCTCTTCTATATCTCGACCATGTTGGACCACACTCAAATAGTCAACCCTTTCCACGGATTATTGTGCTTTCTCGTACCACCTCTCTATATCATTGCACATGGCTAGCTCCATGAGGGTGTCTTCTTGTAGCTCGACTATCCTTGCAGTGAATAGGTGTCATTCATATGTAAAATTTTTGTAGGACTCCTTGAATTCTCTCCTTAGGTATACCATGTCCTGTGTGGTGTCCTGGTAATATTTTTCCAAGTGGTGAAAATGTTTCAATTCTTTCAAAGAAACAACCAGCTCGTCTTCATCTCTTTTTTCTATGTCTAGGGTGGCATTTTTTATTTCCATCCCTGCGCTGATAAGTTTGAACGTCTTGGCATGCTCTATGTTGATCAGATTTTCCTCCGTGGTGATGAGGATGGAGTGATCTAGAGTGATCCTCCTCTTCTTGGTGGTCCTTTTCACAATAGGTTTCCTTTTCTGGTCATAAGCGATGGTGTGTATGTCAACGACTTCATCCACGGGTTCAGGGATTTGTTGATATCCCTAGGTGAGAATATTTCCCAAGCTTCCGATGGTATATATTTGTTCAATACTGGGGTCTTTAACTTCTTCCCTGTGTTCCGAAGTCCCAGCTTATGTTTTTCGCTCATCGGGAATTTGAGTACTGATTGAAATTGAGGCATTGGGGGCAGGCTCGATACTTACTTGATTATCGGTCATTGAGACGTCGATTTCTTGCCATGGGGATTCTCCCTTTTGTTGGACCGTCTCTAGCTCATCATTGGGACTATATTCTTGGGTATCTGGTGCATTGGGCAGCTCAGTGTCTAAGACACTCTCGACTTCTTGTTCATTCTGTGGAAGCCCCTGAATTCGAGTGTTGGGAGCTGGGGAATATGTCTTCGTTGGCTCATTTTCCTCTATGATATGTACAGGGGTCACAAGGGATACCTCTGGTCTCTCTTCATAATCATATATGTTTATTAATTTTTGGAGGGGGTCTGGTGAACTTGTTCGCACTGATACCCCGAATGTCTTCGATTGAGTTGAAACACCCAGTGGTGATTCTCCCTGTGGCGTTGTGATTTCATGGTCGTCTAACTCAGTGATTTCATCAATGTCTATTAGTTCAAGGCCGCTTATGCCTATATGGATTTCATCTGGGTTATTGGCAGGGGACCTTGTCATGCCTGGGAGGTCCGAGTCATCTTGCAGCTGATCAATTATCCGTTGCACCTATTCTATCATAAGTAACCCCCTCTCTTGTGCATCCTGAGTCATAGGGAAACCTCTATCTTTCACCGGGGCTACCAGAGAGACTTTTGTTGCTTCAATCGCTATCATTTCTTCTCTAGCTCTGAGGGCCTCTTGAGATAATTTCTCTATGGTTGTCGTATGTTCTTCCAGGCTCATGGCTCTGACCTGGTCATTTTGGGGTCTGTTGGGCCCTTCATTTTGAGAAGGAATCGTGCAAGTTTTGACTAGGCATGAGTTGCGCAAAATCCATCAGAGGTTGGGAGAAAGAGAAACAAAAAGCAGTTGTGGAAGTTAGCGCAACTCTAGAAAAGAAACAAACGGTTTCAACAGAACAAGAAAGCATGCAAGACGAGAACGAAGAAACAATGCAGCTATATATAGGGATAAACATAAGTTCATAGGTTGGTTGAGTCAAGTCAGGTTGGTTAGAGTTGCCCAGGTTTTGGGATTAGTTGTTGATTGTTGTAAGTCGAAGGAATACAATTCTGAGTTTGTAATGAATTGGAATTATCAGTTGAAGAATTAGATCTCTATGGCATGAATCTAGAGCCAAGAGTTTGTACTAAGCCCTACTATGTAATTCTAATTCTGTAATCAGAGAAAGATCCTAAAGATAATATGAGGCAGGACCAAATTTCAAAATATGTTGTGTCTTTATATATTTACTTATGCGTTACCATGTTTCCTTATGGATTATGAGTACTATTTTATGGTTCAACGTTTAAATTCTTTCTTGTAATGTAAGTAGGTTGGATTCTTTCATTTATATGTTTCATATCTATTAATGTCTCTTGCACAAGAACAAGAATGAGTTATGACTACTCTATGGATCCTCTTTAGTCTTCTCCCTACCCTTCCCTATCTATCTGTCTCAGCAGCGCTTCGGGTGAGACTTCTTCTCTTCGGAGGTGATGAAAATGTCAGTGCTCTAGACTACACAGTACCTTTTGTTGGTAACCTGAGAAGGACCCTGGTTTTATCAAATTCGTGCCAACAAAATGGTTATGTTGCCGAGACATATGTTAAAAGGGAACGTGTAGGGAGAATGCTACCATCGATCCATAGATATGGCATTGATAAATGGTGGGAAAGTAATTGTGATGCCTTCATATGGAAAGAAGTGGAACTAAGGAGAAAATCAGTGGAAAACACTCGTGAAGCAATCTTTTACTCAGAAAGATCGAGCGACCAGTATGAGATTTTCTGGGTTAAATTCCTATAAGAATTTGTTCACTGGATAAAGAGGCTCCAAGAATCTCCAGAGTTCTAGGGACGGGCCAAGAAGATATGTGCCTGGGATACTAAAAAGTTAGTAGCACTCCAAAGGATGGATTGCCCAGTTACATGAGCTGTGGATTTTTGGGTTAGCACCACTCTAGAGGGATACATAATCGCATTTGCAGCTGAGAACCACTAGTCTTTTTCGTGGGCAGAGGAAATTTTCAAGAAGGCGCAAGGGGAAGACTGTTAAGAGAAATCCCCCTGTGGATTAAGGTTTTCTTGATGGAGGAAGGGATGTTGATTATGTCCCCGACCAAGATGACAGCGTAAACACCCTCGCTTGGGGTAGGATGAGACAGGGTGAGAGTCATGGGATGAGAGAGGGGAAGGGTTCTTTGACAAATGGGGGGGAAAAAACAATAAATGGACTCAAGAGATGAGCGAGCTTTGAATAGAGTCTCCATATTTGAGAAGTGGTAGCATGGAAAGATCAATAAAGCCGCAAGACAGTCTGAAAAGTTGAGGAAAGAAGGAGGGTCGGGAGAAGTAGAGGAAAGAAAGATGGAAGAACTGTAGAAGATGAGAAGACAGGAATGAATGGTCAGTCAAAGATTAAACGAGAGAGAAGCGAGGAGGGAAAGAAGTCCCCAAGAAGTGGGATGAGAAGGATAAAGTACATATGTAAAGGAGGAGGAAGCCAGCATGAATCTTAGAGTAGAAAGAGAAGATTCAGCCCCAATAACAGGAGAGATTGGGAACCCGACTGAAGAGATTGTACCAGTGGAAGCTAACGAGACCCCCCATATCAAATAAAACTACCCCGAATCTAGTGGCGCTATCCTTGAATCATACATACCCCAAGTGCCTTCTATATAGGAAGTAAGTTCGATACTACCTTCTCATGCCAGTTTTGTTCCAATACAATTAGTTAGTTAGTCACGACCAAGAAGTGTGGGTACATGGACGATATTGGGATCCCCTGATAGATAACAAGAAGGACCATTAGGGTTCACATTGATACGAACAAAAGGATCAAAAATGGGCAACCATGTAGGAGGTTTGATTTCCCGATACCCATAATTTTGGGCTAGGGAAGATGAAGACGTTGAGCAACACTGGTTCATGTGTGAAGAAATCTGTAGATCCAGAGGGACTCCAGATGCGAATAAGATGGTTGATTTCTAGACTACCTTGAGAGGTCGTGCTCTTAAGTGGTACATGAAGATCATTGAACTAGGATTTCCAGGGATGCAAGGTCAAGCGTTCACACTTGGCTAGGTACGAATGAGGTTCATATCAGAGTTGAAACTACCTCAATCAGAACCACAAGATCTGTCTAAGTTGCATGAGATCCAATAGAGGGAAGGTGAATCATCCTGGGAGTACATATAGAAGTTTAAAGATTCCATAGGGAGGTTGGCACATCCAATACATGAAGAACATCAAAGGGAGTGGTATATTCATGGGTTGTTGCCTCTAACTCGGATTCCTCTAATGCAACAATAGATAGCCACATTAACAGACACCTTGGAACAATCGATGAATATTGAATCCATGGCAGGATATGCTAGGAGCCTGCAAGTAACCCGACCCCCAATAGATGTGAATCTGGTGCAACTACAAGGGAAGATATCGACACTAACAAAAAATATTCGGGAGATGACGATACCCATACCAGGATGACCACAGGCTTGGTGCATTGGATGTTATACAAAAGGTCATCTAGCGAACGAATGTCCGAGAATGAGGGGACTGGGACCTCCTCAAAATATTATGGTAACCCCACCAGGACCCATGGGAGAAGTTGCGCAAGTTTCGATGAATTAATCATTCCATAACCCTACCCCATATCATGCTTTCCCAGGAGGCCAAGCAGCACCAACCATGAAATATTGTGAGATTTGCCAAATCCATGGCCACCGACCAACACAGTGCCCCATCATGCTTAAATATTTGACAATACCAAACATAGTACATTGTGAGTTTTGTGCATCTACCAAACATACTACCAATCAATGTAGAGAGTTGGACGCACTTGCAGACAGGTTAGACCGAACAACATTCAGGGTGAATGAAAACCCTCAGGGACCAGGAAGAGGTCGAGGAAGTGGAGCTGGAGGTTATTTCAGAGGAGGAAGAACTAGAGGACAAGGACCAAGCAGATGTTATAACTTTGATGAAAAAGGTCACTTGGCTAGAGATTGTCCTCATCCAAGGCGGACATGGTGCTCTCACTGCAGAACCAATGGACACGCAACTGAAGACTGCCCAGTGTTAATTGAAAAGTGGAAAGATAGAGTACGACAAAGAGGAACTAACCTTATCAGTTCAGAGATCAAGAGGATTTCTAAGGGAAAATTTCCCAACCTTAATATCGTCACTCGAGGAGGAGAGAAGACAGGAGCTGACGCTGATACTCTACCTCAGATCCAGAAAGCAACACCTAAGGGAGACAAGTATGATCCCCTAAAGAAAAAGTTGTTCTTTAAATATGCCATATAATTATTCTAGAATATTCCTAGTCATGAAATGCAAGAGAAAACCCCCCAACCAACTAGTTACCCCAAGACGAATCAAGTCCCTGCTTCACCCCCTAAACCTAGAAACCCTATAGTACCCTAATATGGAACAAGTCCCTGCTTCACCCCATGCACCCAAAAACCCTGTAAGCATACCAATACATACTGAGCAACCTCAAAATGTTGTTGATCTTTGGTTTCAATTATTCTCTTAAATTATAGGGAATGACCAATTAACATAAAAGTTGCACAATGCATTGTACCTAGTCTTAGGGAATGAAGAAACCTCATAATCAAGGATAAGGGCTAATCTCCCTTAGAAGAGTACTCAAAGAGTGCATCGAAGAAAAGTGTGAACCGGAAAAGAATTTCGACTGGTAACCCAGTTATATGACTTCGAAATTAAGGACGTCGTGTTGGATCTAGGGTCAGATGTGAACATTCTGCCTAAGAATACTTGGGAAGCCTTAGGAAAACTGAGACTAACATATTCCCCAATTCAGTTAAGGATGGAAAATCAATACTGTATCTTCCCCATAGGAAGGCTAGAGAACGTGGAAATCGATGTAGCGTGAGTAAAAATAGTAGCTGACTTTGAATTCATTGAGATCATGGGAGACAAGGAACCTTACCCTACACTACTTGGCATCGATTGGGCCTATGACAATTATGAAGTAATCAAATTAAATAAAGACACCATGAATTTTGAAGCTGAGGGAATCAAGGTAGTTCAACCTTTGGACCCATATGTAGGACCCAGGTACACAGAACCAACAGATAATAATATGGAGGGAGAATACCTAGACCCATTGTACACTATAACAGTGAGGACAATAAATGATTATATAAACTCTATTGTTGATGGATCAATAAGATGGATAAGTATACAGTCAGAAGACGAAGATTCAGAACTGGCTTTTGATAGTTGGCAACAAGGCTCGCACGAAATATTCTCAAGAAGATGCACAACTGTCAGAATGACCAGATGGCTTGGGACCAAAGTTAGAGAACACCTAGTATATGATGGTACCTCAGATCTAGACAATTGTTTGCAGAATATGGAAGAGAATGTGAGAGAAGATCAATGAATCTTGGTACTAGATGTAACCTTTCAGAACACCCCCGCCAGATGGTGGGCCACTCTTAAACTCGTACTCAAAACTTGGGACGAGGTTAAGCAAGCTATCAAGTACAAGTTTTGGAATAGGGAGTAGCTGGAATCGGAGATGCAGACGGATATCCAAGTTGTGCAATTGTGCAATGAAGAATCGTACCCTAGAATATGCATTGAACAGTGTGCAACATAGTGGCAGGCTATGGAGATACCCTCTCGCTTATGGGTTCAGGTATTTCCCCACTCTCTAGGACCAATCCTGAAAGCTTGATTCATACATTAGGAAACCAGAAGATAGACCAGTGACTGGCAGATACTGGCAGCTCAATTTTGCAAGGACTTCTCATTCACAAGTAAGTACCCTAAGCTTGAACTAGCCTTGCAAAATATTAAAGAACTTCTTTTTACAGCCAATAGTAATAAGAGATCAAACTTTTTAGTGTGTCCCAAGCATACCCAAGAACTTTAGACTAAAATCCACTTACCCTCAACTGAGAATCCTATAGAATTCTATCAAATTAGAAAAGATTCATAAAGCCTAGATGAATTATAAGAAATGAGAAACCTAGCCATCAAAGAGATAGAGGGGAGCAGAGAAATCCAAAACACCATACCTAGCCAAACCGATAGTTCCTACAATCACCCATTAAAATTGTGTAGACTCAACATAAGGACTGCAGAGCAACCCAAGATAGCTATGGAGGGAGATTACTGGGATGAGCAAACCAGTCAGGAAATACAGAGTTTACTGAGGGAATATGAGGATTTGTTCCCAAAGACCTTTTTAGAATTAAAGGGAATCAAAGGAGTCATGGGAGAAATGAAGATTTTGTTAAAACCGGGATCCAAGCCGATCAGACATAGACCATATCATCTTAACCCAAGAGTAAAAGAGAAAGTTTAGAAGGATATTGATATGATGTTAGAAGCAGGTCTCATTTTTGTGGTAGAAGAAGCAAAGTGGGTCAGCTCGATAGGCATTCAAAGAAAGAAAGACACTGAGGCTATTAGAGTCTATGTGGACTACAGAAACCTGAACTCTATCTGTTTGCACAACCCTTTCCCAACACCTTTTACCGATGAGGTGCTAGAACAGGTTGCGGGGAAGGAAGCATACTCATTCACAGATGGATTTTTAGGATACCATTAAGTTAGGATTACTGAAGAAGACAAAAGAAAGACCACTTTCATTACGGAATGGGGATCTTTTGCATACAATGTAATGCCATTTGGTTTAAAGAATGCCCATGCAGTTTTTTATAGGATTGTGATAGAAGCCTTTAGATAATTCATTCACAAATTTATAGAAGTCTATATGGATGATTGGACAATATATATCCTTCTTAAGGAACATGTACCACTGCTAAAGCTAATTTTGACAGATACAGGGAATTGAAAATCTCATTAAATCTCAGAAATTGTATCTTTTATGTGCCACATGGAAATTTGTTGGGCCACATAGTCTTCCAAGAAGGAGTATTGGTAGACCCAGCCAAAGTTGCAGTCATTTTGAATATGACACCACCTACGAGTACTAAGCAGTTGTGCTCCACACTAGGACACACAGGTTACTACCACAGGTTCATTCGAAGATATGCCAACATTACTGCACCTCTAGAAAACCTCCTGAAAAAGGATGAAACGTTCCAATGGATTCCCGAATGAAATAAATCATTTGAGACACTTAAGGAGAAACTCATTATAGCACCGATTCTAATATTCCCAAACCGGGAGAAGGAATTTCATGTCCATGTAGATGCTTCTGAAATTTCCTTAGGAGCTATCTTAACGCAACCTGGAGATGGAGCTATGGATCACCCTATCTATTTTGCGAGTCAAAAGTTGTCACATGCAAAACGCAACTACAAAACAACAGAAAGGGAAGGATTAGCAATGATATATGATTTATAGAAATTTAGACATTATCTATTAGGATCTCACCTCAAATTCTTTATTGATCATTCCACACTGAAATACCTAGTTAACAAACCTGTGCTGGAAGGGAGAATCTGTAGATGGCTATTGTTATTTCAAGAATTTTCCTTTGAAGTTATCATCAAGCTGGGATGATGCAACATTGGACCCAACCATCTATCTAGTCTAGATTCAGGAGAAAGTGGTTGAGTAGTGATGACCAGCTCCCAAATGTAGACTTGTTCAGGATTGAGGCCATAACGAAATATCTGGAGGACATAGCAATCTTTCTCAGTATAGGGGCATGTCCTGAAACATATTCAGCAGCCCAAAAACGCCATATGGTCGTTAGAGAAGAAGACTACCAGCTGATCATCGGACAATTGTATAAACAAGGACTAGACAACATCCTCAGATGATGCGTCTTAGATCATGAAAGGTAGGATATTCTATGGGAATTCCATAGTGGAATCACAGGAGGCCATGTAGGAGGAAAGGCCATGAGACATAAATTTATACAGGCAGGACTTTGTTGGGCCACAATATTCAAGGATGCAAAATTATATGCTAGATTGTGTGATGTTTTTCATTGGGTGGGTAAGCCGTCACACCGAGATGAACTACCACCACAACCAATTAGATCTCTACAGGCATTTGACAAATGGGAATTTGACTTCATTTGACCAATCAACCCCACAACCAAACATTCAAAGGCCAGGTACATCATTAACGTGACCGACTACCTTACCCGTTGGGAAGAAGTAGCAGTGGTACAAGACTGTTCGACATGTATTGTTCCCAAGTTCATTTTTGAGAATATCATCACCCAGTTCGTATGTCCGAGGAGCCTAACTATCAATCAGGGAGCTCATTTCATTAGTAGCACTATAGAAACACTTACAACATAATTGTTTATTCAACATCACAAGAGAAGTCCATAGCACCCATAGGCCAATGGAACAGTTGAAGCCTTCAACAAGATTCTAGAAAAAGGACTAACAAAGGTCTGTTGCACAAACCAGGAGGACTAGGATGATAGAGTTCCAGCTATACTATGGGCCTACACGAAAACCACAAAGAAACTCCACAAATACACACCTTTCCAGTTAGTCTATGGGAGAGAGGCAGTGGTGCCTACAGAGTTCATCACTCCAAGCCTGTATATTTCACAAGTCACACATATGACAGAAGAGGAATCAATGGCACAGAGACTTGCAGAGCTACAAGAAATTGAGGAACCAGATTTCTAGCGGACTTCCATTAGTCGGTTGAAAAGGCAAGACAAAAATATTGGCATAACCAACACATTAAGACCAAGGTATTCACACAAGGGGACAAGGTGTTACTCTACGACAATTGATACCAGAATCATCCTAGCAAGCTGCATATGCATTGGTTAGGACCCTTCATAGTTGCGGAGATCTGACCCTCAGGAGCAATCAGACTCGCGCAACTAGATGGTGTGCTATGACTTGGATGGGTGAATGGCACTCACCTGAATCCCTACCTGTCTCAAACCTGAGAGAGAAGGACATTCGCTCCAATCCAAAGGAGCTTGTACAATAGATAGATTTGAGTTTTGTTTTCCTTCTAAAATTTTGTAAATTCAGTTAATAAAGTCCAACTGCACATTATTGCACCATAACACATAGTTCATTTGTTTTGTTTAAGTGTTGGATGATACAGAGTTGACGACTCAGCAGTATAGGACCTTAAGCATAAGAGATTCCATTAATGAAAGTCATTAAAGACGATGGGGGCAAATTTTGTGGTCGGAGGGGCCATGAATCCAAATCCAATCTGAGTCATAGGCCACACAAACACAGTCTATTCACAACCTTTATTGCCATTATGGTACCCCATCTGACAATCCCATCTGACAATCGTTAAGCCATAAAGTCACATTATGCCAATATTCCATTGAAGTTAGTGTCGGGACACCCACCCGTCAAACAGAAAGGTGTCAAATCGGCCACGTCCCTATTCCACTCAAATAAGTAAATACCAATATCTCCCACTAGGATTTGCCTTCATTAAACCGTCCCGTCAGACAACTCACACCCGGTTGCATGCATACGGTCATGATGATTAGTAGTTACTGCTAAAACATTACCTGTTATGACAACTATAAGGCTCTCAGAACTCAGCCAAGAATGTATTGTTTCTAAAAGAAGCATAGCCATTTCCTAACTCAATAGTGCGAACCAGTTGGGACCATTGTAAAAGCTGCAGACGTAACACTAGTTCTTAGCTACCACATAAGTGTGAATACTGAGAGCCATAGCAAGCCGAAGTGCCATGAATAAAGAATAAGTACCAGATGAGACCTAAGACCCCTGAGTCGAGATCGTGGGTGATCTCAAAGGGAAGGTAGATCATGTTAAGCTCCTCAACCTTGACCTCATGGATTCAACCTTGTTCCCACAGATGTCTTTTGGGATATAGTTATGTATGGAATCAGAGGAATGCAAGTTGTACCAAAAGAAGAGTTCATCAACTTATTTAACTCAACCATCATGAACCTGAGATACTTACCAGTCTTTGGTACCACAGGCGAGATTGCGCGTTGCACGAAATTTATGATAAGCAGGGTGAATGACAAAAGTCTATGGTTGGATAAGTGGTATCCAATCCATGTTGAAGACATCCAACAACTTACTAGACTATCCTCCTAAGGAGAGTATGTGACGAAGGGATTCCAGGGCCCTGGTAAGCATGGGAAAAAGAAATGCGAGCTTAGCCTATATGAGAAATTTAACACAAAGAGAGGAGGATGCACAACAGTAATTGAACCAATACTTCCCGAGATAGTCTAGACTAGCTACTACATCATATCCAACAAGGTTATGAGGTCTTACTATAAGGGATAATGTACTCTATATGTGCTATCAATCACCAACTTTTACGCAAATGGAACGGTGTTCAACTGGTGTAGTTTCCTGTTGGAAGAAGTACTAGTAGCTTGCGAGGAAGCGCAGGAGAAGGTAGGAACCTTCACCTATTGATACCTACTTGTGGAATTTTCAATGTTCAAATGGACGCCACCCGTGGGTAGACAATCGACAATACCATATAAGGGGTGCATGGTGAAGATTTTCAAGCCATGGAAGTCCAAACAAGACTCAGAGAATACAACACTCAAGAACGTAACATTTTCCAACTGGTATAATGGTATGCTAGACACAACGTAGAGGTTGTGCATCCCACAGGAGCTCCTCTAATGTAACACGAGGAATATTTCCTTCAACATGAACCGGCACAACACATTCGTCTGGCTGAGACATGACAGCAAGGAACGTTTCCACACAAGGATGTTACCATTCTATTTGGATGAGAAAGCCTTCAATAAGGAATTCATGTCATGGCCAAGAGTCAAATGCAGCCCGTGTAAATCAGGAATGCATTACATTTTGCATGTGGAGTTGCTGAACGAAAAAAGACAATGAAGCAGGAGAAGGACTGAGTTCAGGCCCCGAGAAGAACAAGCCAGATGTTCTGGTACTAACAAACTCTAAGGAGGAGGAAGAGAACAGTTAGAATGGAGGAAAAGACCATCCTGCCAACAGCTACCAGACAATGTCGAGTTGTCAGGTGCGCAGGTTAACCAGATCTTAGGCATTATGCTCGGTACCAAACCATTCGTGAAGAGGCCTAGAACTGGGGTCTCACCGAACAAACCCCTAAACCCACAACCCCTTGCATCTGCCACTCCCCGCACCCGTGCCACAACCAAATCCACCACTATCATTGATATTTAGGATGACCCGAAGCTTGAAACAATTCCGTCCACAGTCATCACTGAGAAACCCCCACCACTCTAATTACCAAACCTCATCACTGCCAGACCACATTAGACAATAACCTTAGAGCCTATGCAACTCAATCACCCAGAGATAGTGGAGCGGTGACTCCCACAAATGACCAGAGAATCACCCAAGCCAAGATCAAAAATGTTTGGTCCCAAATCCAAAGCCTTATAGTCGAGCACGACATTGGATGATCTGAATCCATATGCCCAAGAACAGCAGCATGAATCTTCAGCGCAAGAAGAAGATGCTCGATCTAGAGAGGATCTGAAACCTAACAACAACCAACAATTCACCTCACCAGCCAAGAGTGAGGGTGCGCAAGAAATCATGTCACATCAAGAAGAAGAACTGTAAGAGTCGCAGATGCCAGATGCGCACAAAGAACCATAAGCGACAACTGAGCAGGATACGACAACCATGCGAGCACAAATAGAGTAGGTTGTCCAGAACCCTCAGCAATGTGCAGAATTGATGCAACTCTACATAGCCATAATAAAGGTCTTGACTCTTTTGCCAGCAGAGCTAAGGTTTAGGATCGTACCAGCACCACCAATGGAGGAGGAGGTCAAAACCCACTCATACCATTCAACGACTAGTGGAATTCCACTATAGACGTGAGCACCCACGTACGCCGCTCCTTCATCTGCCGACCTGGTATAGTGGTCGGTGCCACAATTATTTGGACTAATCAAGGCATCAATGGAATAGTTGGAGAAAAGGCTCCAGGAGGCCGAGAGATCCACCAAGATTGCAAGGAATGAACAATTCGTTGTGCACACATAAAGAATGCAAGAAGCACATGACAAACTCCAAGTCCAGCGTAAACTGGAAAAATTGTAGTAAAAACTTGTTGAGGCTTGGCTGGAGATTCACAAGGTTGTGCCTAAACTACCCTAGGCCAGAGATGTAGGCAAGCCAGAGAAACAAATCGAACTATTACTGGAAGCATGGACGCAACTCGCAACTCGTACTAATCAGCTGCAAGCGAAGCTACAACAAATATAGTAGGAAGAAGAACAACAGACTCAACAGCTACAAGAACAATTGTAGAAGATGGTATTGCAAGGTAACAATGCCCAAGCAACACTGCACAAGAACACAACAGATTGCACCAAAATCTTTAGGGAAGTTAACAACTAGATGGGCATCATTGCTCGATGGAATCAGGTCTTGGAGGAGGTGCGCACAAAGATCCAGGTGTTGAACGAAGAAGTTGCAGTCACACTGGACCCCTTGGAGAAACAACAAAAGTTTGACCAAATTCAGCACGCCGAAAATGAACTAAATACACTCTATGAGGCACAATCCATAGCCAATAAAGAGCTAAATCATTTTTGACCAGTAATTCAAACCGCCTATATGAAAATGCATCAATTCGATGCAATAGAAGATTTCTAGTGGAACTCATTGGTTGCAGCCAAGCCAAAGGAGTACATCAAAGAGATGACCCAATAGTTCCTTGCAAAAGCATCACTCCTCACCCGAAAATGGCACTACAAAGTTGAAATCTTTCAAGGTGTAAAGCACAGAGCATTAGAGTTGGTACTAGAATTGGGCCCTTTGTTTGAGGAGGTAAAAGAAGAAAACGCACAAACAAAAGAGCCCAAAGAAGAAGAAAATACGGACAAGGAAAAACAATCGATGCTCCTAGAGGATGTGAAAGAACCAAGCTTTTGACTCGAGGACGAGTCAAGGATTGTGGTTGGAGCCTGTTTGGCCCTTCGTTTTCAGAAGGAATCACACAAGTTGTGACTAAGAACAATTTGTGCAAACTCCATCAGAGGTCGAGAGAAAGAGCAACAGAAATAAGTTGTGAAATTTAGCACAACGCCAGCGAAGCAACAAACGGTTGCAACAGAATGAGAAAGCATGCAAGCCGAGAAGGAAGACACAACCGAGCTATATATAGGGTTGAACATAAGTTCATAGGTTGGTTGAGTTAAGTTAGTTTGGTCAGAGTCACCCAGGTTTTGGGATTAGTTGTTGATTGTTGTAAGTCAAAGGAAGACAATTATGAGTCTGTAATGAATTGGACCTATTAGTTGGAGAATTAGAGCTCTATGGCATAAATCTAGAGCCAAGAGTTTGTATTGAGCCCTACTATGTAATTATGAGTCTGTAATCAGAGAAAGATCCTCAAGATAATATGAGGCAGGACCAAATTTCAAAATATGTTGTGTCTTTATATGTTTACTTATGCGTTACAGTGTTTCCTTATGGCTTATGAGTTCTATTTGATGGTTCAATGTTTAAATCCTTGCTCGAAAAGTACGTTGTTAAGAACCAAATATCAATATAGCATAGAAAAACCTAAAAACAAGTACTCAACGCCTTGAAAAAGAGATAATTTCAGATAATAAGCCTCTTTGAGGGGGCAACCTCCTTTTACCCCACTTAAATATTCAAGTACAAGATGATTCAAAATGAAAATGTCTCCTTGGTATATATAGGAGACTAGGAG
>SNQJ01S0208696.1:0-16121 GCA_010110895.2 Picea sitchensis | reverse complement strand
CCATATAGAATAGTATTATCTAAAAATATATCATAACTCATACCGTTACCCATCAAACAAACTTGTTTCCATTACCCAAACCTGGGGTCTCCAACTTCTCATGGCCATAACTCTCTAACCATGAGGAATTATGTGACGTTCCACATACCACTGGAAATGAAATGACAAGCACTATCAATTTAGGATATTTTCCCTGAAAAAATCACTTTCCTTCATCTCATTATTCCACAATTAATCATGGGTTCTCTTACTCCACAAAGTGTCTTCCCATGAGGGCTTTTACCATAAGGGGACCACTTTGGAGTTCATCCATATTTACTTCTTATCAACAATGAAAAAACAATAATGAGTCATATTTACATCAAACAATATTGGGTCCATTACCCAAACCTTTGTGCTACGGTTCTTTCTTCAAGGGTTGACATCAATGACAACCAACCTTAATCAACAGAAAATTTGCCATAGAATGTGTGTGATTTTAATGGTAGTGACATCATTGTTTTGGGATGGAGGATGAAGAGATAGTAAATTTATGGTATTAAGGTGAGTAGGAGAAGTCCTTGGTATAGTAACATGGTCTAACAACTTATCCAAAAGAACGCTCTTGTCAACTTGTGGAAGCAGTAGGATAGTCAACTATTGGTCTGACAACTTATCACACTCAACTCCTATTGGAGCACACAAGTGTCTAGGATAGTCAACAAGATTCTCAGTAGTGCTCGTAAAATGTAATCACCTTTATGTACACCAAAATACAAAGGTGATTCTCACTAGAGATGTTTGTTTTAATAAAAAAAATTGTCTTGTGAACCTAGTTTGATTTTTGTGCCATCTTTGGCCCACAACCCGATTTATCCATTTACTCCTCCATCAACTTCTTCTTATTATTATTCAAATATTATTTCCTTTGTATGGATGATAATTATTCTTTTGACACAGACAATGAGGACGAAATGCCTACTCTAACTACTCCTCTTACTCCTAAAGCTTGACCATTTCCAAGACAAGTTCAATAAACTTCGGAATAACAATGAGCACTAGGGAACAAAAACATATGCATCTCCATAGGTAGTGAACAATTCATTTAACAAAAACTAACACGAGTTAAAACCTAATTCCTGTCACATAGAACTTAACTATGGAAAGTGTGTCCAAAGAACACTTACCCTTGGGATATTTCATCATCAATTGATAAGTCATTAGTTGAGATATGATTTAAAATAAAGTTAAATGGATTGGGAAAATTTGTGGTTTACTAATTTCTTGATGAAACAATTTCCATGGCATTGAATTCCTTTCTCTGTGAAGCCCTGAAATACATATCACAGATATGGGAGGATTCACTTATTGATTGTGGTGGCATGGCCCCTTTATTGAGTCAGGGTGCTCCTATGTCTCCTATGTCGAGCCTGGTTGTTGTCTCCTCCATCTCCTCATCGATATGGGCCGCTAGTTTATCGATATTCGATTGCGAGTGATATTTTTCAAGAGGGAAGCTAGGGCGGTCGGGATACTAGGGTGCAGTCGGGAGGTATGAGCTAGAGAGCTAGGGTGCAGTTGGGAGCTAGGGTAGTCGAAAGCTAGGGTGTAGTCGGGAGATAGGAGCTAGGGCATGCAGTCGGGATATACTCTCTAGCAAGGGAATTTGGGATATGGACTAATCGATAGTTACAATGGCCAAGGATAGTCGAGATATGGAGGTGCGAACAGAGTTTTTGGATTTATATATTATATAATATATAAATTATAAATATATATTATATATTATATATATATCATATATTATACATAATATATAATATAAATTTTATATATTTATAATATATATATATATTATTTATATTATATATTATATATGATATATATTATGGAGAAGGAATTAAGATTTCAAAAATTGGCATATGTTGTTGTTAGTGGCCAACACACGGTATGACATTGATGATGACAATCATGATGATATGACAATGAAAATGATGGCGATGATGATGAGGAGTAGGACGCTGACAATGTTGATTAACAGTGGTCAATGTAGTGGTCATAAACAAAGGCTCATTTTATGGTAGTTTCATTCACACTATAGTTATAGGAAGATTTATCTTGCAACAATGTCAAATCTCATTGTGTCCATCAATATCCAACAATACTCCACAAGAAGTTTCCTAGGTCACTCCCATTTACCACCTATGTTTACACATCAAAAAAATTAGGTCTCGATCTTGTTGTGAGAAGATTAAAGAAATGTCTGGGAAAAGGCTTGGTTTCGATTGGCTCGCAGGTGAAATGGATTGTTGGCTTATAAAGTAAGGGTAACCCACTCTTCTTTCTCAATTAAGGGTAGATATTCTTCCGATGACTCTTCTTCCGTATGTTGATATTCTTGTACAACTTGCTAATATGTACATAAGAGATAGACTCGCTCTGTTTATAGAATTTAGAAAGTAGGTTCAATGTGAGCAGCTCAATGCCCTATTCATACGGTGAAATGCCTACTCCTCGGATTAGCAGGTGAAATGCCTTAAGTATCGGAAATAATTGGTTTAGTAGGTAGCACCTTAAGAGAAATCTCTACCTATGGTGGAATGCGAGAGAGAGTTCATTTATGTCCTCGACCAACTCTATTATCTATGTATTTACAATAGGAGTAACCATTGCCTGAATCCATGGAAATACAGCTTAGAGAGGTGATTTAGGAGAAAACCTTAGACTATGAAGCACTACCCTTAATATGCTGAGAATGCCATAGATATAGTTATATAGAGAGATAATGCCGATAGTCGTCTGAGAAAGATGAGCCCACTCCCAATGGATATCAGAAGAATCCTCCCAGGAGAACCAGCATCTACAGGAGAAGAGATTAATCGGCCAGAGAATATGGGAGGAAGGGTATTTCATTCCAATCGAACAAAGGGCGAGGAAAGGGCCCGGGGAGGAATAGGGAATAGAAGAAAAACCTTGTTTATGGGTTATACAGGGGAAAGAGGAAAAACAACCTATACAGGAGTAGATGGAAATGGAACCCCACAGTCAAGAGGACTATGAGGAACCACAAAAGCTGGGCAACCCAAGTTCCTCCACTAGTCAAGAATATACCAAACCAACAACGCCTCGAGAGAGACCGAGTAAGTAATTCAAACCTCCATTGATTATGATATTAATAATGCTTCAATAGAGGCTACTATCCATGCATTCGAAAAAAAGGAAAAACAAGATCAGTAGGAAATGGAGATCAAACGAATAGGCTGGAAGAACCCATCCCTATCCAAACAAGCCAAAAGGATGGTTACTTATATTCCTTCCACCCACCTGAGAAGATTTAGGGCTTATCAGGAATACGGATTCCTCAAGGAAAGATCATATAGTATAAAGAATTGATCGATTTCTATCGAGCGGGGGTGAATTAGGAGCCATTAGTTTTTCCAATATCCCGAAGGTCTGCCTAGTGGACAGTGGAACTTGAGATTTCGGTCCTTAAGAAACCTCGCAACTCTCCCGAGTGAATGTGACTGAGGCCAACCTCTTGGAGGAATAGTTAGGAAATGGACTCCCCCCCTCTTCTCCACAATGAGGCAATAAACTAATTCTAAAATCTCTTCACTCAACCTGCCAAAGTGAACTCCTGTGAGGGGGGAAACATTCTGAGTTTCATTCCCTCCCGTCCAAGCTTGACCAAGAAGGTCACTATGGAAGAGCTCCACAAAGTGGTCTTCGATATGAAGCGGGGGGAATCTCATGAAAAGAGGACTTANAACCTCTTGGAGGAATAGTTAGGAAATGGACTCCCCCCCTCTTCTCCACAATGAGGCAATAAACTAATTCTAAAATCTCTTCACTCAACCTGCCAAAGTGAACTCCTGTGAGGGGGGAAACATTCTGAGTTTCATTCCCTCCCATCCAAGCTTGACCAAGAAGGTCACTATGGAAGAGCTCCACAAAGTGGTATTCGATATGAAGCAGTGAAAGTGGTTGAAGAGTCTAGATTATAAAATTATATATTATAATTTATATAAATTATAAATTATATATATATATAATATACATATATATATTATATAACATATAATCCCATTCTCATATCCCCCAAGACATTTAATCCCTAACCATTCACTGGGAACACTAAAACTTCGACAAATCGTTTACTCCACTAAATTAGGGTTTTATGGTTTACATTATGAATTGATGATGGAAGAAATTGGGTTAGTATTGAGTCAAATTTGAGTCGAGAACCCTTGCATATCATTAATGCATGCAAATAGTCTATCCATGTCAAATTTCAATGCATTGAAATAGTTTGAAAAATTTCAGCGTGGGCCCCCATTCACAAGTCATTGTTGCCCATGTGTCTAGTCCTAGTACAATTTCCTTGTAAAATTTGTATAATATATTTGGAGAATGATAATTTTTGAGAGGTGTTATGCCTGTTCCACCACGCACCACATCGATATCACCTCCCATTGATGGTCGGTGTATTGATCCTTTTAGTTTTGGGTTGTTGGTATTTTCAATTGCATGCACCTATCAATCTAGTCAAAGTTCAATTAATGTCACTTATTCACGTAGGGTTATAAAGCCTCATGAATCCCAATGACCACATGCCTCCGATGTGATATAATGATTGTTGGGTGAGAACTGTCATGAAGGGTGATAACTAAGACTGGGGAAACTTTCAATTCAAGGGCTAGGAATGGCCGGGCCCACATCAAAGAGTGAAGGAAGAAAATTAAGAAGATACATGTGTTGTACCATTCCATGTCAACAACAACACATCCATTCAGTAGGAACAAATCGATGAGTCCAATGAATTAGGGTTTATGGTTACATGATGAATCGATGATGGAAAAAAAGTGGAAGTGTGAGGTCAAATTTTATTCTAGAAACCCTCCCATATATTTAGGGCATGCGAATGGTCTATCCATGTTAAATTTCAATGCATTTAGAAGCAGGTTTGAAAAATTTCAGCGTTGGCCCCATTCCCAGGTCCTTGTGCCGATGTCTAGTCCTAGTACATTTTCCTTGGAAAATTTGTATAATATATTTGGAGAATGATAATTTTGAAGGTGCGGAGTCTATTCCTACACACCATGGTGAGACCAACTCATTGACGGTCGGTGTATTGATCCCTTTTATTTTTGGGTTGTTATTTTTTTTCAATTGCAGGCACCTTTCAATCTAGTCAAAGTTCAATTAATGTCTCTTGTTCTTGTAGGGTTATAAATCCTCATGATCCCAATGCCAATATGTCTCTAACAGCAATGATATAGTCATTGGGTGGCTTGTCGTGAAAGGTGATGACTAAAGCTAAGGGGAAACTTTCAATTCCATGACCCAAGATGATGATTACATCAATTGAAGGAATACAATTAAGAAGGTACATGTGTTGTCCCATTCCATTTCAACAACAAAACATCCATTCACTACAAACAAATGGATCGAATATCCCACTAAATTAGGGTTTATGGTTTACATGATAGATTGATGATGGAAGAGAAGTAGTGTGAGTCAAATTTGAGTCAGAAACCCTCACATATCGTTAAGGCATGTGGATATTCTATCCATGTCAAATTCAATGCATTCGGAAACAATTTTGAAAAACTTTCAGCGTTGGCCCCATTAACAGGTCATTGTTGCATAATGTCTAGATCGATTACAATTTCCTTATTAAAATTTGTATAAGATATTTGGAGAATGATGATAATTTTGGAAGGTTCTAGGCCTATTCCTACACACACACCACGCAGGTGAGATCACCTCTCATTGTGGTGGGGTGTATTGGTCCCTTTTAGTTTTGGGTTGGTAGTATTTTCAATTGCACACACCTTTCAATATAGTCAAAGTTCAATTAATGCTCTTGTTATTGTGAGGGTTATAAATCCTCATGATCCCAATGCCCATATGCCTCAACCTTGTGATATAATGATCATTGGGTATTAAATGTCATGAAGGGTGGCGACTAAAACTAGGGGTAACTTTCAAATCAAGGCTAGGAATGAAGCGAGGCCCACATCAAGTGAAGGAAGAAAATTAAGAAGATACATGTGTTTGTCCATTCCATGTCAACACCAACACATCCATTCATTACGAACAAATCAATGACTCCACTAGATTAGGGTTTATGGTTTGATGAATTGATGATGGAAGAAATTGAGTGTGTCACTCAAATTTGAGTCAGAAACCCTGTATATACTTAAGTCATCGCAGAATAGATCTATCATGTCGAATTTCAATGCATTCCGAGAGTTTGAAGATATTTCAATGTTGTCCCCATTCAGAGGTCATCGTTGCCCTTGTTTAGTCCAAGTACAATTTCCTTGTAGAATTTATAAGATATTTGGAGAATGATAATTTTGAGGTGCTAGGCCTATTCCCACCACACTATAAAAGCGAGATCACCTCTCATTGGCTGAGTCATTGTATTGATTCCTTTTATTTTTGGGTTGTTAGTATTTTCCATTGCACACACCCTTTCGAAATCTAGTCAAAGTTCAATTAATGTCTCTTTTTACTATAGGGTTATAAAACCTCATGATACCAATTCCCATATGCCTCCAACCTTATGCTATAATGATTTATGGGTGACAACTTTTATGAAGGGTGATGACTAAGACTAGAGAGCTTTCAATTCAATGCTAGGAATGACCAGGGCCCACATCAAGTGAAGGAAGAAATTAAAGAGAATTACATGTGTTGTCCCATTCCATGTCAACAACAACACATCCATTCACTATGAACAAATGAGTGACTCCACTAAATTAGGGTTTATAGTTTGTATGATGAATTTATGATGGAAGAAAATGGGCACAATGAGTCCAGAATTTGAGTCGAAACCCTCCCCATATCCATTTAAGGCATGTGGAAATAGTCTATCCATGTCAAAATTTCAATTACATTGATGCAGTTTGAAAACATTTCCAGCGTTATTTATTCCCAGTGGAGTGTTGCCCATGTCTAGTCCTAGTACAATTTTCTTTTAGAATTTGTATAAGATATTTGGAGAATGAAAGTAATTTTGAAGGTTACTTCAAAAAGCTTATCCCTACACACCACGATGAGATCACCTCTCATTGGCGGCAGGTCATATTGATCCCTTTTATTTTTGGGTTGTTGGTATTTTCAATTGCACACACATTCAATCTAGTTAAAGTTCAATTAATGTCTCTTATTATTGTAGTGTTATAGAAGCCTCATGATCCCAATGCCCATATGCCTCCAACCTTGTGATATAGTGTTCATTGGGTGAAAACTTTCATGAAGGGTGACAACTAAGACTAGGAAACTTTCAGTGAAGCTAGAATGACCGGGCCCACATCAAGTGAAGAAAGAAAATTAAGAAGGTGCAATGTTGTCCCATTCCATGTCAACAACAATGCATCCATTCACTATGAACAAATGCATTGACTCCACTAAATTAGGTTTATGGTTTGTGATGGAATTGATGATGGAAGAAAGTGGAAATTAAGTCAAATTGGAGTCGAGAAACCCTTCCATATCATTAAATCATGCTAATAGTCTATCAATGTCAAATTTCAATGCATTAGGAAATAGTTTGAAAAAATTTCAAGCGTTGGCCCCATTCCGCAGTCCTTTGTTGCCGTTATTTCGAATCCCTAGTACAATTTCCTTACATAAAATTTGTATAATATGTTTGGAGAATGATAATTTTGAAGGTGTTTCCTATTCCTACAAACCACAATGAGATCACCTCTCATTGTGATGGAATAATGATGATCCCTTTTAGTTTGGGTTGTTATTTTTTCCAATTCCACACACCTTTTCCAATATAGTCAAAGTTCAATTAATGATCTTGTTATTGTAGGGTTATAGTCTAAATCCCAATGTATATGCCTCCAACCTTGTGATATAATGATCATTGGTTGACAAAGCTGTCATGAAGGAGTGATGACTAAGACTAGGGGTAACTCTCAATTAAAGTCTAGGAATGACCAGGCCCACATCAAATTGAAGGAAGGTAAGAAGGTACATGTTTGTCCCATTCCATGTCAACACCAACACATCCATTCACTAGGAACAAATGCGATGACTCCACTAAATTAGGGTTTATGGTTTGCATGATGAATTGATGATGGAAGAAAGTGGGTGTGTGGTCAAATTTGAGTCGGCTCCTCCCACTTATCATTAAAGAGCATGCATATATTCTATCCGCGTCAAATTTCAATGCATTGAGAAATAGTTTGAACAAATTTCAGCGTTGGCCATTCCTTGGTCCTTGTTGTTGCCCGTGTCTAGTCCTAGTGAATTTCCTTGTAAAAATTTGTATAAGATGTTGAAGAATGATGATAATTTTGAAGGTGTTAGGCCCTATTCGTTGATATGATTTAGTGTGGTCGTGCATGAATCCTCTTAGTTCGATAATATTTAATTCTCACTAAATGGGGGCAATGACATGAAGATGGAGCTCTAATTATGCCCCTCATCCTCAATTTCCCCATATTACCTAATTTGAAATTTTAAAGAACATGTATCATATACTATATTATACAAAATAAAAACATATAAACATACCTCTTATTTTCCAATGGTTCAAATGTAATCATCTTCTTCACCATCCAACTCAACATATGTATCAGGATATGGTTCATAATCTATATTGGTGAAAGGATCATTCTTATCAACATCAACATCAACGTCATCATCATCAACGTCATTTTGTCTACTATAGTTATCGATATCATCAGTAAGTTATGCGTCTCCTACATTTGGATGATCCAACTTCTTCAACTTCTTAAATTAGAACACATTGACTACATGAGCCACCTACTCATTATGCATAATCATGATCTTCTTCCACCGTTATTATCTTCATCGCTTAGCTCTGGGATGAATTGATGATGGAATAAAGTGGGAATGTGAGTCAAGTTTGAGTCCCGAAACCCTCCCATATCGATAAAGGCATGAAAATAGCCTATCCATGTCCAATTTCAATGCATACAAAAATATTTTGAAACAATTTGAAAAAATTTCAATGTTGGCCCATTCCCAGGTCAGCGTTGCCCGTGTCTAGTTCTAGTACAACTTCCTTGTATGCAAATATTTGTATAAAATATTTGGAGAATCATAATTTTTAAGGTGATAGGCCTATTACTACACACCACAACCAGATCATCTCTCATTGATAGTCATTGTATTGATCCCTTTAAAGTTTTGTGTTGTTAGTATTTTAAATTGCACAGACCTTTCAACCTAGTCAAAGTTGATCAATTAATGTCTCTTTATTACTTTGTGGGGTTATAAAGCCCTCGATTATAATGATCATTTAGTTGACAACATTTTATAATGGGTGATGACTAAGACTAGAGGAAACTTTCAATTCAAGGATAGGAATGGCCGGTTACATCAAGTGGAAAGGAATAAAATTAAGAAGGTACACATGTGTTATCCCATTCCATGTCAACAACAATGCATCATTCACTGGGAACACTAAAACACAACAAATCGATGACTCCACTAAATTAGGTTTATGGTTTACATGATGAATTGATGATGGAAAGTGGGTGTGGGGTCAAATTGAGTCTAGAAACTACCATATCATTAAGGCATGTGAATAACCTATCCATCTCAAATTTCCAATTACAGTGAAGCAGGTTTGAAAAATTTCAACGTTAGCCCCATTCACAAGTCATTGTTGCCCGTGTCTAGTCCTGGTACAATTTCTTTGTAAAATTTGTATAAGATATTTGGAGAATGATGAATTTTGAGAATGATAATGATATTGAATTGATGATGGAAATACCACCACATCCCATTAAGTATGATTAGGCGCAATCGCACATAACTCCTCTTGGTTTTCGAGAATAGTTCATTCTCTCTATTAAGCGAAACAACGAAGGTGGAAACCTAATTATACCCTCCTCTCACATCACTCTGATTTCCCCATATTACTAATTTTAAATTCTAAAAACGTATCATATACTATATTATACAAAAATAAAACATATAAATATCATATAAAGATATAAACACATACCTCTTCTTTTCAACAATTAAATATGGGTCATCTTCTTCTTCATCCGGCTCAACATCTGTATCAAGATCTAGCTCAGAATCGATATTGGTGGTTCCATTCCTATCAAAATCATCATCAATGTCATTTTTCTCTACTATAGTTATCGATATAAATTGATAGGATCGTCGTCTCCACATTTGGATGATCAACTTCTTCAAATTCTTCGTCGACACATCGACTACACTTGAACGCACGCTCTCTGATATGCATAATCATGATCTTCTTCCTCATTATTATCTTCATCCCCGGCTACATGATTTTACTTCTTTGGTCTTCCTCTTGGATCATATCTAACAATGTATGACCAGCCTTCTTTACTAGGTACCTCTGAGTGGAAATACTTGCTCACATTGACTTGGAAGAACATGGAAGCTATGTACTTGATTCCAAATCCACTTGTATTAACCATGGTAAAATCCAAAACATCATCGCCCATAATAGTTCTTTCGGGATCACATTCATTCACTTATTGCTTTGGCCTGCCATTTAACCTAAAAAAAACTATTTTAAAGGAATTAAAATCACACTCAGTATATCCTCCAAATGGCCATAGTACCTATTCTTAGTTTCTTCTGGATTTTGTCGCTTCTAGAGGAAATGTTGGTGACCTTAAACAACTACTTGGGTTATCCCACAATCCAGATTTTACTGTCTTATCATCCAACGTTTTGATACTAAATTTACGACCATTAAACCACATAGCATTGTGATGTTTCAAGTGCAACATGGACAACAGGTAAAAAATAAATTGCCAATCAATAATCCTCATATGGGACTACTAAATATATATTTTAATAATTAAACAAACCAAATACATTGAAAAATTGGGGAAAAACTAGGGAAAATGTGTGTGAAAATTTAACTTGCCCATTTATCTTTTAAACCAAAGGCTAAATCAACTTCCCTTGATGAATCAAAGAGAATTAGTCTGAATGGCCGATCACACTTTTTAATCATCTTACTCACCCCTTCTTATGATAACCTACCGAAGTATTCATTGGTATATTCTATTCAATGCTCCATCCAATCAAGGTTGTTTGATGTATAAATGTAAAGCATCCACTCGAGAAACTATATGGTAGCATAACAATTTAATATCATTAATTAGTTATTGTTAATAAAGGAATAATTTAATAAATGTGCAATATAGTAAATCTACATCAGCATCTAATAATTACCTTTCCACGGTCCCTCACATTTTACCTTTCACAATAGGTCCTCCCCTTGCTAAATTTGTTGATGGAGTTGAGATGCAAAATGCGAGGGAAGACACATTCATATTTTCATACAATTTAGGTAGATATTGACTAATATACACCATGCATTGATATCACCATATATCCCTCAACCATACAAACCCCACGGTGACTTCAAATGCCTCTCCACCATCCACATCGACCTTGTATTAATGTGGTCCACATAATTCAATCTCTCAACTTGGTGTATGAGGTGATGTTCTTATGCATTGAAAATGCTGGAGGTAGATATTGTTACATTTGACACATTAGTCAGGGAATCTTTCTCTTCCAATACCTTATATCTTTTTATGGATTTCTTTTGATGATAGCCCTTTCACAAATGTCAATGCAATACAAAATAATATCAAGGCATGCATAGAATTTGAGATAAAAGATAATATGTCAATGGTTCCACTACAAATCACATAGAAGTACATTTTCCTTATAAACAATACTTACATCATGTATACTGGGGAGTACATAAATTATTTTGTTTTATGTTGTTGTCAAAGTTGTGCAGGAGATAAAGGTAGAACATATTGTAGACAAAACAAATAATTATTATTTTGTTTCCAAAAATTGCGTACCGATAAAGGGAAATATGTATAACCTACTAATTACCTTAATGAATGTATTCAATCATGTGTTTTAGCTGCCTGAAAATCACCTTTTTTTATTTAAGATATTTTGTATTTTCGACGAAAACCCCATTGGAACCCTAATTTTCCGAATGACCTCTTTTAAAACATTGCTATGTTTCGAGTCCAATGACAAAGGAAGGCTAGTATTTTTTTCATGACCATAGCCATTATAATTAATAATAACGCACACAGTGTGTGATTAGCTTCTTGGATGTCACAATAAATCTTTCCAATTCTCTCTTTATTGGTCCCTTCCATGCAATATTCCACCACAACTTAATTCTATTATGTTCTTCCAATATGCATTGTATCAAAACAAATTAACTATTTGTAGGTGCCCGTAGTAAGGCAATATACTGAATTGCATCGGGGAACTTTTCATTCCTCATTGGAAGCCGATTGGTTCATGCTGACATTCATGAAACATCAACAAATTGAAATTAACACTAATTAATGGGACAAAATAGAATAAATTAAAGATTTATATAATGGGTCATACATAAATAATTTTTAGGTACCTTGAAAATTTCTAATATATTCCAACTTCCATAGGCGATGTGTCATTCTTCATGGTTTTAGTTTTCTTCTTTACCATTGAAATTTTATTTTTTGTAGTTCGATAACGCTATGGTTCTTAGGCATAAAGTACCTATACTCATCAAGCATACTTTTCCTAAACTCCTTGAGCGGCGATATTTTATCCTCGGACCACAAGCGGGCATGAAAATTACCCTTTGTTTGAAGACCTACAAGATATATGAATAAATGTAGCATCAAATTAGGTTTAATTTAAAATAGTAAAATGATTTTTCAATAAATATATATAATGATAAATCACAAAATAATGTAACAATATACCAAAAAAATGTGTTAACCGAGTGCATCATGAATTGTCCATGATGGTATTCCATGGAATTGGAAATCATTTTTTCCCTATTGGTCTAGAGATGTCATGCCATAGTGGCAACCCATAACTTCAACAACTCATCGGTGAGAGGATCAATATATACGTTCATATATTTAATTTGTACCTACCTAATTGGTTCAACTGCTTGCAAGATTAATTATACTTATGATCTAGATGTATTGATATATAAAATGGAAAATAATTACCATGCATGAACAAAGAAATGAAATATTTTGTCATACTTTAAAAGAAATGAAGATAATTAAATACACGGAACAATCATTTCCAACGTGATTTCTCTCTTTTGATTGACATCTAAGGAGGAAGGTTATTGTTTATAAAAAATATAGGCCACACATTGAGTGCATTAGAACGAAGCTCTCAAATGGATTGACACCATCAAATGCCAACGGAAGTCTAACATTCTGAGGTTCTTCTTTAAAATTGGACACTTTTTCTTTGATGTAGTTCAATCACGAGGGTGCAGGGCATTCTAAGAACATCATCTGACTTCTATTATTCTTTGCATGAAATCCATAGTATACTTTGGCTTTTGAAAAACCGGAAACATGGAGATTATGAATATAATGAATAATTTTGTGAGGCACCTTCTTTGACAGTTTATTAGTTCAATATCTACTTATTTGAAATTGTGGGCTTTCATTTTCTAATGCATATTATCCATAATATACGATATGATCATTAATACATGCATCAATATCGATGGTCAGAACCAATTTCTTTCATAATCACGAATATTTCTCGATATGTGGGTGACCAAATATTTGGCGTCCGGTAATGAAAATCACCTAACAATCTACAAAATTATAATTATACGAAGTCCAATATAAACAATGTTAATCGTATTATATCACGTAATATACCGATTTACAAATTAGAGAACAATATCAATATAGGAAAAATTGAACCTTTTAAATATTTGTGAACATGCAAGCATAAATAATTAAAGAAATTAAATAATGCTTATTATGCATTGTGATCATGTGTTTGATAAACCATTAAAACCCAACCAGGTTTCACCAACAACAATATAGCGGATAAAATATTTGTTTGTTGAGCCTTCATGTAAAGAGGTTGACGTGACTTCTCGAGTGGAGGATTAACATCATGACTATCATCTGGTTGTCCTCATCCATTGGAACAAATGTGTCTTGGATCCAATCTATGTATCTCATCTTCTGATTTGAATCACTATCGTTATCTCCATCCATATCATCATTAATAGCTTGATCAACAACTTCAATATTAATATGATCTCGAAGTTCATCTCCACACCCAAAGTGATATTTTTTGCTACTACTTGGAAAATAACTTTTTGGAGGTCGACATTTTGGGGCATCATCTATATATTTAAAACAATGTAAGAAACATTAGTGTGTATAGAAAGATAAAAATCTCGATAAGAAATATTACTAAAATTCATGACATACTAATTATTACATTAAATATTGAATCCTTTTACGAAGGGACGATATTCATAAGCCCCTTCAGTTTTCCCCTTCTCCCTACAATGTCTTTCATTTTTTGTTATTAAAAGTATTCTTTTTGGCAAGCCTACGCAATCATAGTAAGGGAAATAACATTTCCATCACCCCTACGCCTCTAATGCGGCTCTTAACCGAGCAAGCTTCCTATCATTTTAGTTCATTGTGACAAATCCTTGCACGACAAATGTCGTCTTACCTACACCATACAAACATTAAGTTGTCAATTTTTTATATTTTAGCTACTCCTTTTCGATTATGATATGTTTATTTGTTGTGACCTACATCCCTCACAATTATTTCTTCTGAGACATTTTGACATGTTTATTTATTTATTATCCGATTTAACTATTAAGATAGATATGCTTCAATTTGTACTATAGAGTATTTTGTACTGAATAACTATGGAAATTAATTACACACCATTTAATGAAATTGGTCAAAATTTCTCAAAATTGAATCACTCGACACCATACACTAGCCCTAAGTTGTTTTGTAGACAAAATGTCAATCTTTGAAATTCACCACTAAAAAAAGAATGCCGACCACTTGTCATCCACAATTACAGTTTGGGTTGGTTCAAATTATGATGTGTTTATTTGCATCTACATACAATGAGATGCAATTTGTTTCTTACGGTGGTCACAATTTTATTTTCCTAAGACACTTTGGCATGTTCTCATTTTTCATTGTTCGACTAGTAGATTTCATCATGTTATGGTGAATTTCACCATGAATTTTTATATTTTAAGATACTAATCCTTATTAATAGTGTATAAACAAGTTACATCAACTACAAACTAAAGTGAATCACTAAATCTAGAATTGCGTGTGATTATAAAAAATTTAAATAAACAACATCCACTATCGAGAAGAATTTTATGTGGATTTTATTGAGAAAGTTAAAACAAATATACTTTATTTATATTGGAAGACTATTTATTGAGAAAGTTGAAACAAATATACTTTATTTATATTGGAAGACTATGGTATATAATCATAAGTTCATTTGTTAAAGGTGCTTAGTCATAAGCCAATAAATTTAAAGGTGGGTGTTATAAGCAAAATCTGTCCGTAGGGACGGATCCGACCTATCCGACCGTGAAGCCGGTTACAGCCCCTTTTGTAGCTCGACACGAGGAAGAGACTACCCACACCTTAGGTGGTTCTTCGCCTGAGGCAGTAAAGAAGGGGAAGAAGAAATATGGAATACTTACAAGAAGTCGTTCTCAGGACCACCCACCTTGGGTGTTATCCTTCCTTAGCTTCCTGGATGGCCAAAATGGCCTGGGGGGTGAAAATTATGAACAATGGGATGAAAAAAAGCTCGCTTATTTTTTAGGATAGAGAACTAAATAAAGTGGACAGCGAGCTGTTCACCTACCTTAAAGTGTTGGAAACTGTCCCAGAATGGGTCGCCGGGTAAACCAGTATCCTGGGTAATTAACCAATGAATGCTTTAAGTAAAAGGGTGTGAAACAAGGGTGAAAAGGAGGTTTAAACGCTACAACCAAGTACTTTTAAATGGCTGTAAATTGTGGACAACAATATTTTCGAAGCTTTCAAGGCAGGGAAACAAGCCTAGAACGGCTTGATACCCCCCGGGGTGACCCGGGAAGTGATCCCGGAAAATTGTTAAATCAAAAAAGGGCTGTAAAAGTGGATGAACAACTTTATAACAAGATGTTACAGCTATGATATAAGGGAAAGTATACACAACTTCATTTTTGGTTCATGAGTGAAAAGGTGGACTGAAAAAAGGTTGACTTTAAAAGTATTTTATTGGTCAATTTTTGTTTTTATCACATGCCT
>SNQJ01S0208695.1:0-16152 GCA_010110895.2 Picea sitchensis | reverse complement strand
TGCATTCCTAGATGCCCATGGGGGTGGTATCACTATTATGAAGGAATTGATCCTCAACCAACTACAAAAGGTGTTAAGGCCTACCATATGGGAATCACATAATTATTTGATCCCTATCAAGAATTGGCATGATTGTTTGCTTGAGTGGTCGAATAGGAAACCATAGTGCAATTTCCTAGGTATGGTATGTATGTTATGTATCACACACTACATAAGGAGGAATTTGTTTATTTGGGAGAGCTCCTATTTAATGAGATCACCCACTAGTTATCCAACTTCTAGAAGACTAGGAGATTCTTCATGACCTCATACATGGTTTATGAATTAGTTTTCTGTAATTCGTTTAAAAAAAAACTTTCCAAAGTGAGATGTATATTTCTAAATCACTATAAGGAGAACACCTTCTTGCTAAAGATTTTATGGAAACTCCTCAAAAAATCTATCCCTTCTCTTTTTATAGCAGAGGTCCTCAGCGGAGGTGGGAAGTCGGAGATTTTTGCGGAGGTTTTTTTATTGGTGTTCCTTTAAGGTACACACGCACTGGTTCATACATAAATAATAAATCATTGATGCTTCAATTTTCAAAACCATCGTCATACATTATAATAAAAATTGCACGCACCGAATAAAGTGCATTGGTGTCATTGAACGTTACTCACCAATGCAGATCTTAGTCGTTAGGCGCACCAATGTAAGGTAAATAAATAAATAAATACCAAACCAATTTTCATTGATGTAGTGCATCCCATGCTTCCAAACTCTCAAGCAATCATTGGTGCTCACCCTCCTTCACAAAAATACTAAGTAATCAAAGTACACTCATATTTTCATATTGAAATGGGTAGTACAACCATATAACTATATTGATGACATGAAGTGACCAATGATCTTTCCCCATACATGTCTAATTTATAGACATAGTTGAATGTTATATTGGCAATATTGATGACATGAAGTGACCAATGATCTTCCTCATACATGTTTAATTTATAGACATAGTTGAATATTATATTGGCAATATTGATGACATTAAGTGACGAATGATCTTCCCCATACATGTCTAATTTATAGACATAGTTGAATGTTATATTGGCAATATTGATGACAAGTTGAATGTTATATTGACAATATTGATGACATGAAGTGACCAATGATCTTCCCCATACATGTCTAATTTATAAAATTTGTGGAGTCAAGTTGGAGACAAAACGGTTTTCAAAGTTACAAGTATAAAATCAAAAAAACCGAGGCGGCTATAGATATTTGAATGTTATATTGGCAATATTGATGACATGAAGTGACCAATGATCTTCCTCATACATGTTTAATTTATAGACATAGTTGAATGTTATATTGGCAATATTGATGACATTAAGTGACGAATGATCTTCCCATACATGTCTAATTTATAGACATAGTTGAATGTTATATTGGGAATATTGATGACAAGTTGAATGTTATATTGAAAATATTGATGACATGAAGTGACCAATGATCTTCCCCATACATGTCTAATTTATAAAATTTGTGAAGTCAAGTTGGAGACAAACGGTTTTCAAAGTTACAAGTATAAAATCAAAAAAACCGAGGCGCCTATAGATATCTACAATGAGTAGGTGAGAAATCCTATCCTTTACAATTACAACTGTTGCAAAATTTGTGGAGTCAAGTTGGAGACAAAACGGAAGAGATGTTACTTGACTTGTAGTCCTCATACTATTCCGTTACGTGTCTTTAAAGATACCATTCGATTCGTTTCAGGGGAATCCTTCAGATTGTTTGGTGAATCATGAGTGAGTGGCGCTGTTTATTTTAAGATATTGTATATATTTTTAATTCGTGAAGATCATAGATTACGGAGATAAGACTAGGTCAATCAGTCGACCAAATGTAATATGTCAGTCGATTGCGGAGATAAGACTAATTAGTCAAGTTGGTTGACCAATTGAACAAGTCAACCAATCCAACTAGTTATATCAATTGTAACTACCTACCATTGATACCAATGTATAAATAGTTGTGATTATATGATGTATTTAGTGGTAATTGATCTGGTATAATAACAAACTATGGTTTCACTATTACTTTTCTCCACTTCTTCCTTCTCTGTATGTATGTTTGTATATTACTTGTAGACCATTTGTGTATATTATAATGTGTGACTGTATTATTGGTAAACTCTTTTGTGTAATCACATAGATTACAACACTTTCTATCAGTGTTATTTATGAATTTGGACATGAAAAGTCTATTATCTTCTTTAAGAGATTTAAGAGATTTGAAAAAGTGAGATTAGCAACTCTCATTGCATAATATATTTGAGATTAAGATGGCTCTAATTTGGCATCTCGTGGGAGCTTCAAATGTATTTACCACTTAAAACACATTTGAGTGATGACCACAACTAAATTGAGTGCATTACAATGCTACCTACACCATCACCTGAAGTTCAACTTCGTCAATTATAATATCTTTATCTATCATGAGGTCAAGCTTGTTCTACTGATCTAGTTTTCTAACATGCCACACAAGTAGCATAAGACAACCACACAAATCAATATTCTATTATTTCCTACAAACCTTCTTATTTGTATTCATGATAGCATGTAAACTTGAATTGTACTTGCACAATCACGCATCGCTCCTTTCTAAGTTGTTCTGGAACCAAAATCCAAAGCCTTTTATCCAATTATGAGTTCTATTAACTATGTTTTCCTTCTAGCCTTGGGGCTATCCCTTAATTTGGTTAAGTCATTTCTCCCTTGGTATCTTGAATTTCCTTTGGAGAAGCCTTTCGAAAATTTCCTAAGTAACCATGTTGAGAAGGAAGCCCTTAGTCTCACCTCATTGTCTTTTCTAATGTGAAATGTATTGAAGTTGCTTGCATGACCACTTCTTCATATTCGTCCATTTGCATTGCTTTCTAGTGCAAAATGCAAAGATCTAACTTGTGCATCCCTTCTTTCACATTCTGCCTTATGCATTGCTTTCATGCAAAATATAGAAGTTTTGTACTTTGATCCCTTCTCCCACATTCTATGTTCTACATTCCTTTAACACCCTGTCACCCACAGTTCACCTTGTCCTCATTGTTGCCATGCAAAATGCAAAATACCAAACACCATGCCCCTTACCACATTCCACACCTCCACCCCTCTACATCACCTCTCCACCCAACTCCTACTTTCTATTAATGCATTCCACACTTTTGCATTTCTATGAAATATGGTTGTGGAGTCCTGCATTTTTCTTCTAGAACCAATTTTCAAACCCTTCTTCAGGACTGAAGTGGCCCCGAAAACATAAAACCAATAAATTGTTGAAAAAGGAAACGCGTTACCAGTGCATATAAAGACATTATTTGATGAGGAAGTCCTTCTATAGTAGAAACTCTATGCATGTATTTCACGTTTTAAAGTACCATTTCTTCAGAGAACCAAAAGTGATATGGTGTCATCACAGCAGCAGAATAAAAAATAATGTGGTGTCATTACAGCGGTAGAGTAAGGAAAAGCAAGATATGAAAATGTCAAAAAAATTGGGTTAATCACTTACTTGTTTCCTCCATGAATTGTAGCCTCCATTTCAGTCCAATCAATACAGTCAGAATCCACTGTAATTGAACTCGCAATCTTTACGGTCACTCAACTCAAAAGCATCAACAGTTCCCACGTGAGTTGTCCTCCAATTTGATCAGGTTTTGTAGAGAAATAGTGCCTCTTGGCCTAGAGAAGTGTATAGATATGTTGATTTACTTAAATTAATCCAAAAAGAGCCAGTAAAAGAGGACTAGAATCCTTCGAAACACTGAAATCCTCTTAAATTTAGACTACATATGCATTCATTGTTCGAATAAGCATGAAAAACCGACATTTACTTAATAGAAAGATCCAGAAAGAACCAGCCTATTCTCAAAGATAGCTATAAATTTAATCCATATAGTTAACTTAAAACTACTGTAGGATTAATTTCTTATGCAAAAGTATTAGCCATTTATGTCAATGGCAGTCTTTGTCAAAGGAAATATTAAATATTTATATAAATATATGACAATCAGACCTATTAAATATTTATATAAATATATGACAATTAGACATGGAGAATTATACAAAATTTAATTTAGAAATTGAAATTCAACCTATCATTTATTTATAAAAATTAATAATTTAGAAGTTGAAATTCAACCTATCATTTATTTATAAAAATTAAATCTGAGTAAGCAGATTAATAACCAATCCTCTCAACAAAACCACTTAAGCTAAATTCAATTAACAATATTTTTAAAATACCAATATAAAATTACTCCATCATGTGATGATGGATCACTCACAAACCGGAATAGATAGTCAATACTTCAGACATCAATGGATAGGTATAAATGTAATTAAAAACGTATTCATGAATTTTTTTAAATAAATGACATCTTGGATTAATAACATTATTTATCATTACAATTATAATTATATATAAATATAATTTATAATATATATCAAATTCATGAATTATAAAAAATAATTAAAACAAATTCTCTTCTTTTTATTTTTTTATCTTTAATTAATTAATTAATGATAATTAATTAATGACATGCTGAATTAATAATAGTGTTTGAATGTAATATTCATCATTATAATTATAATGTTTAAAATGTAATATTCATTAGTAATAGTTATATATTTGTGTAAATAAATATAAATGTAATTAAAAACTTATTAATAAAAAAAATTCAAAAAATTTAAACCTAATTTACATTATATAATTTAAATAAATTCCTTTCTTTCTTAATCTTTAATTAATAGCATGTTGGACTAATAATAGTGTTTAAATGCAATATTCAACATAGTGTTTATATATTTGTGTAGATAAGTATAAACGTAATTAAAAACTTATTCATTAAAAACTTCAAATCAATTTAAAAAGTTTTTATTTTTAATTATATATATATGATTTATTAAAAATAATTAAAATAAATCTTTTTCTTTTTTTAATTTTAATTAATGGCATGAATTCTCGCTTGCAATTCAATTGGAAAGTGTTGTGATATGAGATATAAAGTGTTATGTTCGATGAGGTTTCAAGTTCAAATTCTCTTGTTTTACCCGTGCGTGTGGAAGGGGCATACGTATGACACCTGGAGGTTATATTGGTAGCGATCGGAATCAACCATATGTGACGAAAGGGGCATACGTATGGCACCTGGAGGTTATATTGGTAGCGATCGGAATCAACCATATGTGACTGCGAGTACGAGACTGGCCCAGTTGTCAATTCCGCCAGTGATAAACTTTATTTAATGACATGTTTTATTGGGATATAAGACAGGATCATGTGGATTCATGGGATTTATCTTATATGGATTTACAATGCTCAAATTATATATAGGGACTCGGTGTCACGTCCCCACAACGTGTTTTGTGATCGTGCACCTCCTGAGGGCGTGCAACACTGCAATGTTTCTCACTTGGTTGCTTGGTAACACTAAGGTTACTTCGTTTAGACTACGCCTCTTCACCTAGAGCATACCCATACTCTGTTCTAGGCTACCGGCAAGTCACGCTCCTACTCTAGTGAAACTCTTGTATACTTAGACATTTGTTAACTACTTTAACACTTAGTCATTTTAAGCATACATCCAAGAGATACCAAGAGAACAACAAAACAAATGAAACATACAAGAGAAACATAGATATAGTGTGGGTGGCACGAACTGTGCCTAACACTCGGCTAAGTCTTTGTTATAGAAGAACAGTTACAACATGAGCACTATCGGCTTGGTTTACAAATTGAGCAGAGTCAAACAACTCGCCTCACCTCACCAAGACACTCATGAATAGATTTGTCACCAAAAAACTCTATGTCACAATCGTCTTTGTTGCCACCTGCGATGCACCTCAGATGTGCCTCCAACCACATACTTGTTGTCTCTTCATTTCTACATACTTTGCCTCTTCGTTTCAACAAACTTCACATATTTTGCTTCTACCTCACACATGCCTCCATAGACCTGTGTTTCCCAGACTTAGCCAAAATATGCCCAAGAGAAATTCTCCCAGCTTTGTCCGTCGAAACCTCCTCCTCAAGGCAACACAAGTCCTCGCAAAGTGGAGCGACTTGGCTCCTTGAGGGAGCTCCTCCTCTTCATCTACCTCAAAATCACAGAGCTCCCTTGTCTCCAAGTTTTCTTTTCATTGGTTTTGCACCCTTGTTCTCTTATAGGCTCTCTTAAGGTCACCATGCGAACTGCCATGCCCCTTTGCGGACTGGGTCACCCAAACGAACCCATGCACTCGTCAATCGCCATGCCCCTTGGGACCAGTGCACCCCTCATGTCGGTGCACCCGATCTATCTAACCGACTCATCATCTTGGGTGCACTCACCCCTTAGGTGAGTCAAGTCAACTTGCCTAAGTGAACCCCCCATGCCTTAGCCGATTTTCCCTTCGTCGATGGAGTGCCCAAGTCTTTCCCTCAACTCTTCGCTAAACCGCTTGTCGTCTAACTTGTGTTGCAAGGCACCTTGGGTGGAGTCATCCCTTAGCACGTCGTGCACCCAACAAACCCCATCTCCCCGCTATATGAAGACATGTGTTTCTTCATTCATACTAATCATCTCGCCTGCTCGATTTAGACTGTGTTGGAAGTGTGCGTGCCCGAGCTAAGCTCCCAATGTCTTACACGAGGGATGTATAAGCATTTGACACAAGACTTTATTTATTGTAATCTCAAAAATTATATACTTTAACTTAATCTAAGATTTTATTTATTGTAATATCAAAAATTATATAGTTTAATTTAATCATAACAATGAATCTTTTAAAAATGTCATGTTTGTTTAAAAATAAAATAAACAATAGAATCATTATATACACCCAATCAAAATTATGGAATTAAATAGTAGAAAATAAGATATAAATTTTCATATACATGGGTTATTCTATAACAATATTAAAGTTTACACAGAAATATCACAATTCTCATTCAAATATATTAATTAGCTAGAAAAATCACAAAGTACTAAAGGGCATCCACACTTATAACATCATAGTATTGAGTACTTAATAGCTTTCTAACACCTATAAAAAGCAAAAGCATAGTCAATAGTATATTAAGCTAACTTAAACTCTCATTTATTTGATGGAGCATAATCATAAAATTCACAATTTTTCCATCTAATTTATAGGATGCATGATCGTAGTTTAATGGAAATTGCTTGTAAATGCAGAGAACCCATGTTACAAGTTCTATTATATTCCATTTGAAGTGTTTTGATATTTTCTTTAAGAACAAAACAAACATGTGGATGGTCATTGTTAGGGAATCCATTAAAGAATAGACCTTTGGCTTTACAGATAAGATTGATGAATGCGGGTGTTTGTGTGAAGAATTGAGGAATAAATGGTTTTTGAGCTCAGAGTGAGCATAGTAATGCTAAATGTTGTTGTTGTCAATAAATGAGTCGACATTTTTTTCCTAATTGTGAAAAAGATTGATAATTTATGAGCATGAAGGAGGTATTTGATTTTTATGTTGAGGGAAATAGGTTGTAGAATTCTTATTTTTGTTTTACAGATAATTAAGTGTTGGGAAAGTTGTAGTTATTAAAGTAGTTGCAATATATGCACAAGCTCGTTGGCCAAGAAACTATAGAGTTCTATCAACATGGGATTGAACAACAGGTGGACCATTTACTGAGGGCCTGGCCCTATCTCCAAAACTTGAGAAACAGAACAAAGTACAATGTTACTTGCCTCCCCACCTTCAATTATGTGTCCTAGAACTAAGGGAACAAGAGACTTGAGAAGTTGCAAGAATGCACTTACCTTTTGAAGGTTTCTTAGCAGGGGCACAATGAGGTTTCTTACAACTCCAAAGTATCTCATTGAATATGAGAGTAGATAAGTCATTATCTTAAACATAATCTCTTTGTTTACCTTGTTGTGAACATGGAATAAAAAGCCAGGGAGGTCTTGAGAAATCTTTCACTATTGTTTGAGCTTTGAATAACATGTAGGATGCATCTTATATTAACCTATATCAATTTCATTACAACAAACTTCATCATACTATGAGGATGGTTGTGATGCAAATCATTGAGACTCACATCATGTAATCTTCTTGAGGTTTCTACATGGTGAATACATCTAACCTCATCATGAGGAAAGTTTCATCAACACAAAGCAATGACCACCTATGTTGATGGAAAATCTATGGTATCTTTAAGAAGCATATATTGACACATAGATAAATAGAGTGATAGATTGAATGTTTTGTGGTTTCCTCATATTGGGGGGCAATGGTGCATGTTCTCTCAGTCTACATGTGCGTTCTCTTTGTTTACTTTAAGGCTGTCGTATCTTGACACATGGAGAAATAAAATTATGTTTATAATTGCAATATCTTTAGGGTTAGTATTTAAAACAATAATTTGAAAAACTCCTTTGAACCACTTCAGCGTTCTCATTCTCCCATTTAGGGAGTATGCTAGTTATGGTGGATATCGGATGACAAAGATATTTATGAATGGTTTGATTATACCATGATATTTGATTGAAACACTATGAAATCATTTGGAGGCTAATCGTGCATTATTCGGAGCCATATTTCTTAAAATAATAACAAGTGTGAAGTTAAAGGATGGCACCTAGGAAAATGCTTCAGCAATATTGTGGAGGTATTATGAATTCACTTCCCCCCCTAAAAAAAAAAATACTATCAATGGATCGTGGGTTACAAGTAGTATTCAGAGGGGAGGAGAGGGTCAAAGGAACAACAAAACAAATACTTATGATTTGGAAAAGTTAGGTTGCAAGTCTAAAGTATTCAACTTCGTGGAAGTAGTGCATTGGTGCTCTAAATTCTTCCATTCCAAACATAGGTTGGTAGGTATGAAGGAAGAAGGTAAGATCCTAATTGTTCCTCTCACACTACTCAGATTTCGAAGGATGTTGCATCTACATGAATCAACTAATCCCTTCAAGATTTTTGAAGCCAATGCATTCCTCGATGCCCATGGGGATGGCAACACTATTATGATGGAATGGCTCCTCAACCAACTACAAAACGTGTTAAGGCCTACCATATAGAAATCACAGAATTATTTGAGCCCTATCAAGAATTGGCATGATTGTTTTCTTGAGTGGTCGAGCAAGAAACCATAGCGCAGGTTCCTGGGTACGATATGTATGTTATGTATCACACACTACACAAGGAATAAATTTTTAATTCGGGAGAGATCATATTTAATGAGATCACCCACTAGTTAACCAATTTCCAGAAGACTAGGAGATTCTTCATGATTTCATACATAATTTATGCATTAGTTTTTTGTAATTCATTTAAAAAAATGGTTCCAAAGGGGGATGTAGATTTCTAAATGGAGCCAATTCAATGTCGATGTCCATATTTTTTAAGGCAAAACACCACTTTATTTCTATGGGATTCAATCTTCCTTTGTAGCAAGATTCAATCACATGATAATAGGAATCAAACCTAATAAATTAACTGTAGAGTCTCAAACTTTCCTCACAAGGAAAGGGGAACATTTTTATGAAGATAATTACACTTATATTAGGATTTATAGGTTTGAGGGGAGACCCTACTTTCTGCACTAGTTCGTATGTAACCATTTTTTTCTCATTGAACTCTATTATCAATATGAAAGGTGATCCACTTTCTTTGAACAAAATAAGAGAAAGAAATATGCCTCGACTCTTTTTAGGTGCATAAGGTTCACTATGAAGAGCATCGCCCACCTCATTGAAATAGCATGGGATTTTAATACTTTCAACTTGAAAGAGGTTCATGAAATTTGAGGGTTTGACCCCAAGGGTTTTTTTAAGGCACATATAGTAGTAAAAGAATATGGCACATATTTTCTTGATACAGATGAACAAGAAGAGGGAGTAGGAGATAATGATTACTTAGGAATGGATGCCAAGGAAACAAATGAAGTACATAATCACATTCATGATTCTCATGACAAAGAAAAGATGATAGTCATGGTTGGATGTGAGTACATTAGTCAAGTCAAACATCATCTTGAATAAGGTCCTTAAAGACAAGGAAATTCATGAAGTCTGTTATAATCCTACCACCGAAGGAAGTCAAAGAGGAAGATCTCAAGTTAGTGAAATAGGAGGTTATGTAGTACTCTCTACTAGGAACACTTCGACTCCTCCCAAAAGGGGTGCTTGTGTCACATCTATAAGATGTAGTCAAAAGAATCTAGTTGGAGATGGAGGAGATGATGGTGATGGAAATGATTTAGGTAAATCTATGCTTGAGAAGAGACATGCCCCTTCTCATGTTACCAAAAGAAAAATATCCTAGAATTCTGATAAAGGGGGCCATACAAATACATTTGAAGAGACATGGAAATTGATGACAGTTTTGGAAAATTCCCTAATTGGGAAATAAGGCAATTAGAGAACAAAAAATTAATTACAAAAGCAATCATGCAACTAGAATTTTCTACCTTTTAAGACAATTAAATTACTCTACATCATGCAAATTTTGACCACCAAGCTAAAAAGATTTAGATTGCAAGGGTTAAAATCAAAGGGAGATAAAATATGCTTTCCAACTTGTCAACTTGCCCTAGCTCCCATATACTTGCAAATAAACAATGTACTCGGCTCTTTGCTAGGGCAGGGGGTTATCCTTCTCTTTCCTTCACCTTTTGCAAATGATCTTCAATCTTCTTTTATATCTTTCCATTTCTAACCCTAATCATTAAAATATTATTTAGTGGAACCCAAAATCACAAGGAATAGGGGGTGCTCTTCTAGTAGCTTCAATTAGGATTTACTCTTTCTCCAAGATGCCAAGTGTCTTCTTCCTTGAAGAGTGTTCCTTATATGACAAAGTATTGTGGTTCAAGTCCTCGTTTAGTGTCATATGCCAACCTTGTATGCAAGGCACCCCTTCATCCAACTAGTTTAACCATTTATATCCATAAAATAATCCTTGGATGCCTTCTAAAGTGGGGATTCTCCTCCAAACCATGCCTTGGATTTCTCCTTAACAGTACATGCATATATGCCACTTGTCAATCTCTTATGCAAGGAAATCTCCAATAAGTATGAATTTTACCTTGTGAAGAGTGTAAAGACCAACAACACCCGCAATGGTGGTTGCACCTCCAAAATGTAGATCTACATTGGAAAATATAAAATATACATGCAATTGAGAAACATGCAGAAAAATATGTAGCAAATTAGCCCAAAGGTAAAATGTGTATAAAATTATGTAGACAAGTGCCCCAAATGGTGAATTGTTGCCACATGTGTAATAGTGCCTCCAAATATGTGAACACAACACCAAAACACACATCCAAACATGTAAACAACCTCCAACATGTGAAATAAAGGTACCACGTAGATATCCATCATTATCTCTTATATGCATGAAAAATAAGATGCTACTCAAACCAGATTTCCAATACAATGTTCATGACTCATACCAAACTCCCAAAGCTCACATATCCCAGTGATATGTTATTGAAAAGAGTTCCTTTGAAAATGAAAAATGGAACATGCATTTTCAGGTGATAACAACTAGGCTTCATATGGGGACTGTAGTCCCTTCTGAGGTGCAAGAGAACTCTAGAATCTCTAGGCTACTCACAATTTACCTGCATAGAAAAATAGCAATACTAGAAACAAGTGACGTGATGGATTCAAAAATTCACATCCCCATCACCCCTAGTACAAAATTCAATTCAAATTTATTACAAAATACTTTAGAATGCTCATGTCTAGCTACTCACTCTCAAGACTCAAGAGACTCTACAAATAAGGCACAATATAAGATGTCAAAGGGAGCATAGAATAAATGAAACCTAATGCTCACAAACATTAAACTTATTCTTCCTACCCAACTCTAACAACAAGAAGATATAATGCTAAACATAATCAAAGAACCAATGTAGTCATGCAAGCATTTCATGAAATGCATGAAACCTTATGTTGTGTTTGGTTATTAACCAAAGTAGGAGACATCAAATATCATCCAATAATATGCTATAAAATCCATCATTTTATGTGGCTATAAATGGAAATAAATTGCTAAATATGTGATAAGGCATCAATATCACAACACGATTGGTGTGTGCTAACATGCATGGTCTATCTCATGTAGATAGGGATGATCTAAGCATCACCTACAACATATGAATAGGGAATCCCATCATCAAACCATAAATCACTTCCATGCATTGCATTCCTCTCCAAAGGATGGTAAACATGCTCCAACGACCTTCCCCCTTTGCTTCCATATAGATAGCTTGTCATAGTCCCACGAAACAAGGGTTCATAAGGTGGCTCCAATATAATCTTGCAAAAACTTAGTTTCCTTGTTTTGTTGCCATCAAACTAAGATCCATATGTCAAAGACATAAAAAATTTAGATCTAAAAAATAGATTAAATTTCAGAGTAGGGTTTGCTACCTTATATTTGGTGACTGGAAATTGTTTCCATTTATCAATGATTGTTCATGCCAATATCCCAAGTATATGAATCCCTGAAAAATGCATTCATTGACTTTTTATGCATAGAGAGAGTACAAGCTAAAAATATTCATGGCTGGAAATTTTCTTCATGTTCACCATGATGATGATGCTTCTTATGATGAAAAAGATCCTCCTCGTTGATAAGAACATATGGATGTTGATCAATAATAAAAGACACATAACATAGCTCAAGTTCCTTTGGCTATTGAAGATCAAGTGAAATAAAATCTGAAATGTATTTTTCATGTATCACGAATTTTCTCCTAAAATCGATTGAAATGGAAGGTGCAAATTCATATCTTCATCCTTCAAGATCTCACCATCTATGCCATAGATTGGATCTTCATGAATAATCCAATAATACAAATCCCACCTATGTCTCTCAATCACAAAATGAGTGGCCACATCATCATCATCTTGGTTTCCATGTGTTTTATCACATGCGCTAGTGGAATCACTTGGAATTTCTTTTTCTTCCAAGGGTTCCTCTTTAACATCTATCATCTTCAAATCACCAAGGGATTCATCTTCAAATTTAGAAATTTAAAAAGAGACATAACCTACCAAACCCATTTCTTGGATGAATGGTGTAATTGATGCTAGAATGTCTTCCTCATCCAAGGGTATGTTATCATCACCATGTGCTTCTTTTAGAACAAGAGGAAAAACATTGTATTAAGTGAAATCTTCACAACGAATCTCATCATCATGATATTATTCATAAGGTACTTCCACAACGTCTTCAAGGACCTCATCTTTTGGATCTTCAATATACTTTTCTTCTTGAGGTGCAACAATTTCTTCAAGAAATTGATCGTCCCACTGCAAATCTATAATGTCAAGTGCCAATAATTGTGTGATGCATTATCTTCTTCAATGATGCAAGGTTGATTTTCAAAGGGCTCTTGAGATTTTTCTCGTGTTTCGTGAGAAAGGAAAGGAGAGGACATATGCTTGTGATTTTCATACTAAGTTGTTTCTCTAATAAACCATGCACATGTCTCCTCATCATGAGGACATTCACATTTCCTACACCAATATGAAGCTCCCAACACAAGAGAATTGAAATATCCCAACATCCTAAACCATTGTCCTTTCTCAAACATTCCAATTCCAAACCTTTTCTCAAGACGAATAAGACATTATTCTATTGCTTTAGTAGCCAAGTATGTTGATTTTGTATCTTTAATGCACATTCTCTTCAAGAAATTTAAAGGAAGATTGTGAATTCAATGCACCAATAAAAAGCTTTGCAACATACACATTTTCTAATCTCTTCTATAAAGGGATCACCAATTATGCCTTAATAAACTTGAGATGAATTTGCCAATGAGTTTCATGCCAAGATTTCTGATGTAAAGGACCCTAACCCACAAGAACTTAAATCATCATCTGCATAGAAATCTATTGGACCATATTATTCATAAATATATATGTGTGATTGATATGGATGTATATTTTAACCTTGTACAATTAATTACTACAAACAAATTCTTAATAAAAACAGAAAAGATGCAATGGCACACACACATTACACATATTTTTACCCTCGAAACCCAAACCGGGAAAACCAACAACATGTTTAGAGCCACCCCTCTAATCTTTTATTCAACATAATTCTTCATTGTTTACAATATATATATATATATATATATATATATATATATATATATATAATAACCCTCTTGGGGTGATGATGCCTCTGGGTTGCTAATGTTCCTCTGTCGTTGTATCATCCTTAGAAGTTTTGACTTGAGGATATGTGTCTCTCTGTTTTTTTTGTTTTTGGTCAGTGGTCTTTTATTGGCCTTGGTAATATACACACTTGGTTTTGTGTCATGCTCCTTGAAGCACCTACAAAATGTAATTTTGTCTCTTGTTACCCATGATTTTGGTCTTCATGATGATGTATTAATGATGGTGTACTCATGCTCTTCATTAGAACTTTCTCCTGAGAAAAGTTACCTTCATCTCTTTTCAGAAATCACATTTTTTAGGAAGGTTCACAGGCTACCAATACATTTGCCTGCGAGAATGCATGATTCTCGCAGGCTGCTTTAAGCCAGGGTGCGAGAAGTTCGCACTGTGTCTAACTACTAGGGTGTGAACCCTTTCTAAAGAAGGGAAAAGGATGAATTCTCGAAGCTTCTAGAAGGGAATATTCTAGAAGGATAAGATGGCATTTGAATGGTTATCTAAGTACTGGCTTTCCTGATATTTTGAGATCATTCCTATCCAAGTAACTAATTCATTCTCTCTTATATATTGAGGGGATTCTCATGGAAGAGGTTAGAAGCAAGTAAATAAGCAAGAGATTTATTGGAGAATTAGTGAAAGATTGTGTGAAGGATTTAAGCTACAGCATCTAGAGAACTCCAGCAAAGTCATCAAAGGTGGTTGATCTTCTTCATGCAAGTGAGCAAGTGTGTGTGTCAGAGATAAGGGTCATAGAAAGGAAGCTTGCAACATCAAGGCTTAGGTTGTAATATTTACTTTCCATCAATATGATACAGTAATGTGTCCCTTTCCCATAAAGTTAGTTTTACTTTATTGTATAACTCCTTGATAATATACATAGATGAACTGTTGAATAGATTGTGCTTTCTTCACTTCGGTTGGTTTGTATTGTTTTGATCTTGACTGTACGAGAGCAATGGAGCGAAGTAGGAGCAACAAAGATCAAAGGAAGCGATTGTAAGGTATGTTCTTTAATCGAACCTCCTAGTACATTCAATAGTTAAAATCTAGGGAAAGAGTATCATTCTATCTTGCTTTGTTCTAGATCCAGGTGGATCCAGGGAGATCGATTTGTGTCCGCACTTACGGATTTATCCAATAACATCTCTTTGGATGAATAAAATTATGTTTTTTTCTATGGAAAAAAAACAAAAATAATATATATATATATATATATATATATATATATATGATCTCACAGTATCCAAAACCCCTAATCCATTGACCTGGATTAGTCAACAACACTAATTCCTAATTCTAGTCATGAAAAGAATATATCACATACCCAACATTGTCATCGGATGAGTAAAATATTAGTGGAGAACACTGGATATTCTATGATTACTGTTGCCATTTTTGGTCAACATTTCTAGCCAACCACATAGGGCTCTTCTTCATGACCTTGAGAAGTCAAATAGATATAATGGCTATTTTTTTTATGCATATGGTTTTGGATAATGGGTTGACTTAAGTAATGTATGAGCATTGGTGTCAAGAGACGAATTCATTATACAAAAGACTAGTATGATTCTAATCAAGATCCATTGTGAGAGCCTAAACCATGAGAGTCCAAAAAACATGAGAACATATATGTTATGTAACAAATACTTAAGATATCATAAGAAACTATATTACACACCATGTACACCAAATGTGAGTGTGGAGTACAACTCTAAGATATATAAGAGAGATGAGTTACAAAATAACTCCTTAAAGAATAGGAGAACCTCCTCCAGATAGTCCAATACATTCATACATCCAAATCTCATGTTCCTCAATAATGACTACATGATCTCTATAGATACATATTCACACATTGCACATGTGGCCCCTTTATTAGGCTTACGACTATTACATATACAATTACTCCATTACATATACATTTAATGATCCAAATTGGATCCTCACC
>SNQJ01S0208694.1:0-16152 GCA_010110895.2 Picea sitchensis | reverse complement strand
CCCTAAAAAATAGGAAACCAAATGTGAGGTGGATTCTCACACTAAATTAATTTCCTTTTCATGAATATTAATAATAAGTCATGTGCACATAGTATTTTGACCTTCATACAATATATTTCTCCTCCACATTGACTAGGGATTGTGACATATATTATTTCATGGTGACGAGGTGTATGCAACACTTAGCAAGGTGCATATGACACTTTTATGACACGTGCGACACTTAGGGAAAGGCACCTAGGTGTGGAAATTTGATATGTAACAAAGAGTTATTCAAAAGACTCAAGGAGGTGGACCTAGCTGAAAGAACTAACGAGGTCCAAGATCCCAAGTTGATCCTCAACTCGTTGTTCCTAACAAAACAACAGTTCAATGAGAAAGTTGATATTTTTAAAGGATTGTCAATTGAAAACTTCTATGTCATAATTGAATATGATGAGAACTCCATAGATAAATGGCTAGTAGATTACTCCGTAAAAAATTAGGATATTGAAGAAATATTACATGGCATTTCCATTGATCTCCATGACTTGGAGGGTGAGTTGTTCAATATTAAAATCTGGCATGAAATCAACGTGGCAGCTATGAAAAGTTACATCGAAGAATAGATCAATAAGGCTATCAACAAACTAACAAATGAAGGGAAAGAAGCAGTTCAAATGGTTCCTCTAACCATCGATGAAAATGATAAAATGAACAAAAGAGCAACCATCATAGTAATTTGGCATTAATCACATCTTTCTTTTCTATATCAAGTCCTTCATCCAATTATTCTTCCTCTTTCACTAGAAAGGTTTAACCAAAGACTGATAACTCTTTTTTTCTTCTTACCGGGTCTTGTTGATTCTTCTATCGCCTACCATCTTCATTCTAAAATATTATTTCTTGTATTTATTTTATTTTTGGTCCATGGGAGACCCAATCCCAGTATTTAAGACAAACACATTTACAATTTCAAGAATATGTAATAGACTATATATTTTTTTAAATTTCAAGAGAACTACTTCGGGAACAATCTTGACTGTGCTTTGTAACCCTGTTTTCAGAATATAAAGTATTTGAGGTTTATCTATCATTATCTTTATTTGAGTTTCCCATATGTCCACTCTATTAAAGTTATCTTAGGCATGTGGATCATCTTATTTTTATTTTATGTGATTAGAAATCTTTATCCCAAAATATGATGGATGTGAGGAAATTTTTCGTATTTGCTCTAAATGTGTGATTCTTGGTCCTTTCTTGGGAACTTTATTTTAAAAAAAAAAAGTTTCCTTTTACCTTATTGTAATATTTATGTCTCTTTGAATTACTATAATAGGCTTCTTTCAAGTCCCACATTTTGAATATTTTAAAAATCTCAAGAAAATCTAAAGAGGATTACCACCTCTATAAAAACACAGGGGGATTTACATCCTTGTGAGGTTGTCGTTTCGGTCCTAACGGATTCAAGATTCAACATTTTTGGCGACCATACTAGGGACATGAACTGAAAATTCGAAAATTGGCCCAACATTTGTGAAAGAATATATGACTTTACCCCAGGGTAATCATCCCCATTTGTACATTGGATTGAATAATCAACGAAGCATTCTACACCAGTTATATAATCTGGTAATAAAAACATCCTAGACTCTAGAAGAGTTAGAAGGGTCTTGGAAGATATTAGTCTATTAAGAAGAAAGAGAAATCCTCCAAAGACAGAGGAGAGAGGAACGACAAGACTAAAGAAATCAAAGGCTAGCTAGAGCAGCACAAGAACAAGGTCGGGATTGAAGATGGACGAATACAAGGGACCTATTACCAGAAGTAAAAGAAAGAAACTCTCTATTATTAGAAGTGAAAAATCTAGACCTAAAGTCTCCCAAGACATGGAAGAAAGAAATGAACAACCCAGAAATAAGGATCATGAGGAGAGACAAGGAGGTGGAAGAGATGTTAAAAGAAATCAGGGAAACCCAGGATTTGAAAATCGAAGGAGGGTAATAGATTCCCCTCTAAATATTATAGGTGAGAAACATGATCTCCATGTTCTCCCTAAGGGAACCTTAAAGGAATGTTCTGGAGAGAGAGCATTCGATGCAAAGAGGCATCTACACGTATTTCTTTATGTTTGTTATTTTCATTGTGCTGAGTATGACGATGTCATGGTAAGGTTGTTTCTACAAACCTTATCAGGAAGAGTGTATGAATGGTATACAATGTTTCCCAGTATATACATTCACTCATTTAATTACCTCAAAGCAATGTTCCTGACTATGTTTTCCCCTCCAATTTCTTATCATACCCTTCTCACCGATTTCACCCAGATTGGTTTGAGGAAGAATGAAAGGATACGAGATTTTAATCTCAGGTTCAATAAAACCTTGAGTAGGATTCCAAAAGATAAAATACCAAATGACCCAGTCATTCTTGGTTTCTATAAGAATGTAATGCCCCCGAATGTAAAATATGCTATCAGAACATCCCAAATTGATACTTTGGAAGAGGCAATGACTAAATCCACTAAGATGGAAGAAATTATGATTGAAACGGACATCGACCCCAATATTATACAGGAAGAGTACAAAGGCCACTGGGAGGATTAAATATTGATAACCAAGGATCTTCCAATTCAAAAAAGAATGAATAATTCAATCCTCGACCAACTCAAAACCAAATGATGGGAGGATGATTTTTAGAGGGAACCATACCTGATGTAAAGGTTGATCATGTTGTGGCACAGGAAACTAAGCAAAGAATCAAAATTGCACAAATGAATAAAACCATCAAACAAATGTAGAACAAGATATCTAGACTAATAAGAGGAGATAATTACATGCCAAATCCAAGAATGCCAATCACATAGCAAAGGAGGAACCCTCCCCTAGAAAATAGAGTGAGTTTTGAAAACACGGATAACCCACAAATACCAAGGGTTCCCAGGCAGCCTACTCCAAATGTGGTTATTCTGGATGATGTCTATGACGAGAAATTAATTGAGCAAGAGATTATTACTAACCTGATGATATCTCTGAAACCATGCAGATAGATGGATGTGAGATATCCATGCATATATTTTAAGAGGGCAACAACGATCTTGACTTGCAAGAAAATGTCACCCAAACAAGAGGGTTTGTAAATAGACCAAAAAATAAAGGTGACTCTGATAAAGAGAACCAAAAATAAAAAGAAAAGGAAAAAACAAATGAGAAAGTGACAGATGGTGCTAGAAGTAAAAGGAAACACGTGATGTCAAACTACACTCAAATGACATATAATGTTGTAGAATATTTGAGTAAATTAAGGATAACCCTACCCTTTACGAAAGTGGTGAAGATTCCCCAACAAAGAGAGAACATTTTGAAGTTATTGGCTGATCCATATGAAAGAGCAGAAGTTGTTGTTACCATTCCTAAACAAACCCCTAGCCAGTCAACTACCAAGATGAGAGGTAAAATTCCTCCCTTGTACATTTCTATTGAAAATCATGATGTTGCACTGCATAATTTTTTAGTTGACACTGGCGTGATGAACAATATCATCCCACTGGAAGTCATGGAGGAATTGGGCATGCGTTGCACCAATTATTATGAAACTGGTGAAAGTATATATGCAATTGATTCTAGAAAAATGTTAGCTTATGGAGAAATCAAGGAATTTTATGCTTGGATTACAGTAGCCCCCCATATCATTATAGTTTTCAATATTATTGTGTTAGACCTTCCTCTGGCATATGGAGTTGTGTTGGGAAGAGACTGGACATCTATGATTGAAGGATATATAATGAACGATGGAAGTTGTATGATGTTTCCAGGAAAATAAGGAGAAATGATTAAAGTGGCCCGTGAACCTAAAACAACCTTCTCCTTAAAAAAGGACAATGAATTGATGGAGGATTATATAGATGTCAGAATTGGAAACTAGGATATCCTAAACATAGAGAATATCAAAATTATGGAGCAATTGCAAGACACAGAGAATCAAGAGTATCTATTTGAAGGGTATTGGAGGATGTCCTTTGATGGATCTTGTTTGAGATCTGGAAATGGAGTTGGAATTTTTCTTATGATTCCAAGTAAGATTATGCATCCACATGCTATGATCCAGATTATTTTGAGAACGACATGAAGGAAAAAAATATAACCGAGATATAACAATGAAATACACAAAAATATAGAAGAGAACAAAAAAATACAGTGAAACCCAACTTCTATTACTGAATAAGATTGAAAAACATTGTAGAACACAAACTGGAAAAATGGGGTAGCTTATCTCTAAAAAGAAAGAGATGTTGGCTACGCTTCATTCACAAGAAGCTTTACATCACACTCCATTTCATCCTTAAAGGGACTCCTTCACCTCAATTATATATGGGATATTGAGAGGAGAACAGTTCCCATGATGCATGTGGGATAAATTGGACTAAGTTTATAAAATACCATAGTCATGTAAAATATTAGGACTTCTCAGGCAAACACCCATCCCAATACTACTCTATCCTGTGTGCACTTAACTGCGGAGTTCTAATGGTATTCAATGAATTAATGCTAAGTTGTAGGCATTTACATAACACCATTACATGATGTATTTAATTAACAAATGAATATGACATTACATTCCATTCCCCATCAAAAGGGTGAATGTTATGGTTTATCAAAACCACATGCTCAAAATGGTGATTCAGTGGAAAAGGTGGGTGGCCATTGAGATCCATATAGATCATTCCTCCCCCGTTAGGAAGAAACGGTCCCCATTGTGTCAAGTTCCCTTGGGAGACAAGGACACTTCTACTAAATTTGAATCTTGGTGCGTTGCTTGCCTTGTTGAAGAAGTTGTCATGCTTAGCTTGTTGAAGGTTGTCATGAACCTATTGTTGGAGGGGTTGAATCCTTTCAACCAATATAGTTGCATGATCTACCTAAGTTTGGGAGGACTTTGTCTATGAAGATGCAGAATGAAGAGTATGAAGGGTTCTATTATAACCTTGCTTGATTGGGCAGTGTGGAGGCACCCCCGTAGGTGAAACAAAAATATATTGGTACTCTTATACAATTTTGTCGATCTACTTCTATTGGATAGAAAGGTCTTGGGTTGAGGCTGCAGTGGTTGTAGTGTCCTCTTGTTCACCTTCTGATCAGATTTTGAAGAGGCTAAACTTTGCAGTATGTGAGATTAACTTATGGCATTGTTTTGGTGGGACAATAGTTGAAACTACCTCTGGTATCCTATATAGTTGACCCCCCAGAGTAACAATGGCATTACAGGGTCGAGACTCATAAATAGTATGACGCCTTCACATATATGGTTGGCCTAATAGAACATCACATACTTCCAGTCGGGCAACATCACATAATACCTCATCCTTGAAGGGATTGATGTCGTAGGATAGGTGACATTGTTGGCTTACATGAAGATCTTGACCTTGGTAAATCCACCCGATATTGTATGGATGCGAGTGTGGTTTTGTTGGAAAATCCAACTACCTAAAAACCTCTGTTGAGATGATGTTATTTTGGCTTCCGCTATCAAAAATTAAATGCAATGGGGTCACCTTCATCGACATGTGTGAATGGAAGATTCACTCCCCCTCCTCAGGATCCTCTTCTGGTTGGATTGTTGTAGTTGTGACAATAGCAGTGGGTTCTACATCAATGATCTATCTCTTTTTATCATTTTCTTAATCAGGGTCCAAGTCAGGGTTTGGATATTTATCTTTGAACTCAGACACCAATGACTGTATTGAGCTAAATTCATCAGTGTTATGTTAAGGGTTGTTGTAGAACTCACACCACTTTTCAGTGTCTTTCTTAGACTTCCTATTACCTTTATTTTCTTGCATATGGGACTGGCTCTCTTGAGGTTGGACTTCCTTTATCTCTCCATGCTTCTCCCACTTACTCTGCTGCTTGAATTTCTACTCAATTTTGACTGCATATCGATAAGAAACTCCTACTGAGGAGATGTCCAAGAAATCCATATGTGTTTGGATGTACCTTTGTAGACCACTGCGGTACTTTAAAAACAGGTGCTTCTTGGATTCTTTGATACCCATCTTTGAGAGTAAGGTATGAAATATGTTGGTGTACTATGGCACCGTTTGGTCTCTTTTCTGATGCAAATTTGTCCATCTCATGTATTGGTCATCATAGTTTTCAACAGGGTATAACTCCTCCATTAGGGCATTTGCAAAGGCCTCCCAAGTGGTTTCTCTCCCAAGTAGTGTAGATTCATCCTCAGTGTACCTCTCCCAGTCACCTTCCCACCTAGCTCTGACATGGGGAAGGGATTTAAGGAGTGTGAAGGTTACCTTTTCACTGTCAAAAAACTTTTGGACAAATTAATAACCTTCTAGCAGATTCAACCATATTTCTAGAGCATTTTCATCTATATAGCCTTCAATAAGGGGATATCAAAATTGACTTGTACCTTGAAGGGTGTTGCACTTGCGAAATTGTTTCTTGTTGAAGATGCCTTGGATGCTACCATCAATAGTCTTTGATGGATCTGAGTGAAGTTTTCCATCATCTTGCTCCTTTGTCTCACAAGGGATTCCTGAAGCAACGTCTTGAAAGGATCTCCTACTCTATCATATATTTTTTCTTCCACCATGGGAGGTCACTTGGGCTAGCGAGAGTGCTTGTCCTCAAGAGAAACTAGCTCGAGATGAAAATCTCTATACCATGACCTCATCGAGGACTTGCTCTGAGAAATGACAAGGAGAAGACTACTCTGATACCACTGATATAGATTATTTGGAGAATCACATGAAGGAAAAAATACAACCGAGATATAACAATGAAATACACAAAAATATAGTGAAACCCAAATTCTATTACTAAATAAGATAGAAAACCACTGTAGAACACAAACTGGAAAAATGGGGTAGCTTATCTATAAAAAGAAAGAGATGTTGGCTACACTTCATTCACAAGAAGATTTACATCACACTCCATTGCATCCTTAAAGGGCCTCCTTCAACTCAATTATATATGGGAGAGTGAGAGGAGAACAATTCCCATGACGCATGTGGGATTAATTGGACTAAGTTTATAAAATTCCATAGGCATGTAAAATACTAGGACTTCTTGGGCAGTCACCCATCCCAGTACTACTCTAGCCTGAGCACACTTAACTACATATTTATAATGGGATCTGATGCACCAATGCTAAGTTGTAGGCATGTACATAAGAACATTACATGATGTATGTAATTAACAAATGAAGATGACATTACATTCCATTCCCCATCAAAAGGGTGAATGTTATGGTTTATCAAAACCATATGCTCAAAAAGGTGATTCAGTGGAAAAGGTGGAGTGGCCACCGAGATCCATCTGTATCATGCTATTAGAATGGAGTTTTCATGCACCAATAATGAGGTACAGTATGAAGCTTTTACTTAGGGGATGATCCTTGCACGGGAGATGAAAATATACATCTAATTGTAACTGGAGACTCAGAGTTGGTCATCATTCAGGTGACTCAGAGGTATAAAATCAAAAAGGAAAGACTTAAGTTGTATTTCAAAAGGGTTAACGAATTGATGGAATATTTCATTTCCTTCAACATTTCTTTTATTCCAAGGGATAAGAATCACAAGGAAGATTCACTAGCCTTGGCACCCTCATTATCAAATCCAGATGATACCCGTAAGAAAAACCTATTTCCAAGTAGAAAAAGCTTTCGAGCCATCCATGCCCGATAACATTGAGTACTTGCAAGTGCTTGAGAGCGATGAACAATTGGATTTTTTTATTATCAAATGAGGATGATGATGAAGACGATCACTCGTCTTTTGTCCCCAAAGATTGTTTAGAATCCAAATCTCTTTTCATGAAAGATGATCATGATAATAATATCCATGAAGAAGTTTTAGTTTGAAAGGTACAAGAAATGAGAAAAGTCAATATTGGAACTGACAGTTCCCCGAAGTATGTCAACTTGGGAGTTGATTGCACCACTGAGGAACAAGATCAATATGTTGCCTTCTTCAAAGAATACATCAATGTGTTTGCTTGGACCTATGATGATTTAAAATATTATGATAATACTATATTCCAAAATTTCATTCCTTTGAGGGAAGGAGAAAATCCAGTGAAGAAAAAAATAAGGATGATGAATCCCAATATGAAACCTATGGTAAATATTGAATTGGAGAAATTGAAGAAGGAATGAATAATTTATCCCATTACACACTTAGACTAATTTTCAAATCCTGTAATTGTAAGAAAAAGGACCAGGAAAATCTGGGTGTGTGTTGACTTTAGAGACCTTAACAAAGGAAGCGTAAAGGATAGCTTTCCTTTTCCTAATATGGAGTTCCTTCTCTAGCAAGTTACTAGATTGACCTGCATGTCCATGTTGGATGGATTTTCGAGATATAACCAGGTCTTGGTGGCTGAAGAAGATAGGGTGAAGACATCATTTATCACACCTTGGGATACATAAACATATGCTAGAATGCCCTTTGGTTTGAATAATGATGGAGCTAAATTCCAGAGGGCCATGGATCAGGAATTCAACGAGTTGATAGGAAATTTTATGGCAGACTGTCAAGATGACATGACGTTGCATTCAAAAAAAATGGAGGATCATATCCATCATTTGAGAAAGGTTTTTGAAAGATGTATACTATATGGTGTTTCTATGAATCCAAAGAAATGCTTGTTCATTGTGACATAAGGAAAATTGTTTGGCTATATTGTATGCAAGGAAGGGATTTACATAGATCCAGAAAGAATTAAAGAAATAAACGAGCTCAAACCTCGGATATCCAAGAAGGGAGTCCAATTTTTTTTTGACAAGATCAATTTTGTGTGAAGATTTGCAAGTATTGTGAAGCTGATAAATTTGTTGTTGAAAAAGAAGCAGAGGTTCGAATGGACAACAGATACTCAAGAGGCATACAATAATATCAAAGGAAAAATCACCACTCCTCTTGTCCTCATTATCCTAGACTTTCAAAGATATTTCATCATCTATTCATTTTCTACAGAGACAGTCATTGCATTTCTTCTTACTCAAAAGAATATCAAAGGAGAAGAACTCCCAATAAGTTTCATGAGAAAAACCCTACATGACTATGAGTTGAGGTATTCGGAACTGGAGAATCAGACCTTGGCTCTTGTAAAAGCGGTATCACACTTTTGCATGTACATATTGAACTCCCATGTTATTGCTCATGTTCCCTCATCACCAGTGAAGATGTTTCTGAATAAACAATTGAGAGAAGGAAAATGCAAGATACCAGATATAATAAATATGCAGAATAGAAATAAAATGCTAGAAATGGCAGAATAACAGTAATATATCTAGCATAATCTCCACAATAACACATAAATGATATAAGAACAACAATAGAAATATCACTTTGATTCAGAAAGCAATGTTCACAGGCCTCTTCGAGGGGGCAACCTCCAACTCAGAAACGCTCTGTTACAATAATCTCCAAGATAGGGTTTTGATACCCTCGACCCTTATTTATACTAAATATGTCTATCAAGAGAAGCATCTAGAGGATGATCCTTCTAGAAGTAGAAGCTTCTATTAGGTCTTCTTACATCTGCCTTATTCTATTTTATTGAAAGGCCTTATTAATATTGACCTTTATTACATCCAAATATATTGATCTACCTATGTGTGGGTTAGGACCCTAACATGTCCGCCCCCTTAAAAATAACCTTGTCCTCAAGTCTTGAGATGTGGAAACTGTTGCAGAATGGTAGCTAGTTCCCAAGTGGAATCTGCTGGATTCATATCTTTCCACTAGACTAGCACTTCCTTGATGGTTCTCTAACGCAGGCGATGCTCACGCTAGTCCAAAACTGCTTCTGGTTGTATCCAAATGGATCCTTCTTCAGCTAACTCATAAAGGTTGGTTTGAATTTGGCACCTAGTTCCAATCACCTTCTTTAAGCATGAAACATGAAAAACTAAATGTAGCTTCAACTGACTAGGTAGAGCTAACTGATATGCGACTTGTCCCAGGCGCTTGAGAACTATATAAGGACCACAAAATTTGGGCGCTAGCTTCTAACAATGCTCAGCCTTGAGGGAAGTTTGCTTGTATGGTTGCAGTCGCAGAAACACCTGATCCCCTTCTGCAAATTGATGTTCAAAGTGACCTTGATCTGCTTGTTTCTTCATACGATTTTGTGCCATGACCAAGTTCTCTTTAAGGGTACAAAGAATATCCTCTCGAACTGTAAGTGTTTGGTCAACCGCCTAGACCTTTGAGGTACCCAGTAAGTATGAGAGAACTGAAGGTGGCTTCTGTCCATATACCGCTTCAAAAGCAGTCATACGAGTAGTTGTATGGTAGGAAGTGTTGTACCACCATTCGGCTAGGGGTAGCCATTGAGCCCATTGATGTTGTTTTTCAGAGGCAAAACACCTCGGATATGTTTCCAAAAACTTGTTGACAACTTCCGTTTGACCATCAGTCTGGGGATGATAAGTTGTGCTGAGATGCAATTGGGTGCCTTGTAGCTTAAACAGTTCTTGCCAAAAATTGCTTCTAGAAGTTGGGTCACGATCAAAAACAATAGAGTGCGGCATTCCATGAAGCTTGAAGACCTAGTCCATGAAAGTTGAGCCACCATGGATGCATTAAATGGGTATTGAAGAGCATAAAAATGAGAATACTTGGAAAGGAAATCCACAACCACCATTATGACTGATTTATTCCCTAATTTGGGTAAGCCGGTAATAAAGTCCAGAGAGATATCCTTCCAAATAGCAAGTGGAATTGAAAGTGGTTGTAGTTTGCCCAGAGATTTGACTGTTTCTCCCTTGTGGCATTGACACACCTCACATTCAGCGACAAAATTATGGATGTCTTATTTCATACCATCCTAGAAAAAGGAACGTTTGACCCTGCCATATGTTTTGGTGAACCCTGAGTGCCCCGCTGTGGGTGTAGCATGAAGCTCAGAAAGAACCATGGATTTAAGCTTTGATTGTTTACTTAAATACAAATGGCCTCTATATCGAAGCTCATCCTGGAGCCAAGATTACCCTCGGGGAGCCGAAGCCTTAGTCTACAATTGTTGGATCAAATGCACAATTTTGGGATCTTGAAGTCATTCCTATCACACAGCTTGGAGCCAATCGGGTACAATGAAGGAAAGGAAAAAAAGGGATCCTTCTTCATATTTTCGGGACAGTGCATCCACCACTACATTGTCTTTACCCTTCTTGTAAATGATCTCCTAATCATAACCAAAGAGCTTAGTCACCCATTTTTGTTGCTCCTAGGAGGAAATGTGTTGTTCCATAAAGTACTTGAGGCTTTGATGGTCGGTCTTAATTTGGAAGTGTTTCCCTAAGAGATAAGGGCGCCACAGATCAATGACATGCATAATAGCCAAAATTTCCTTTTCATAAATGGGTTTTCCTAGATTCCTTTCAAATAGTTGCTTGCTGGTGAAGGCCAAAGGTCGACCCTCTTGCATAAGGACAATGTCGATTCCTTTCGCTGAGGCATAACATTCCAACACAAAGGTCTTTGTGAAATCAGAAAGGGCCAGAACTAGAGTGGTGCACATGGTCGTCTTCAAGGTTTGAAAAGCTTAAGCAGTGGCTGGAGTCCAAGTGAAAGAATTATTTTTGAAAAGAGCAGTGAGAGGTGCTGCAATATTTATGTAGTTCTTAACAAACTTGCGATAATACCCTGGTAAGCCCAGAAATCCACGCAAGCTTTTGAGAGTCTTTGAGTGCGGCCGGTCTTGCATAGCTTCAATCTTTTTCGGATCCACCCTGATGACATCCTTCCCAGCCAGATAACCCAAGTATTCGACTTCTGAGGCACCAAAATCACATTTAGATTGTTTCAGGAAAAGTTGGTGCTGGGAGAGGAGATGGAGAACTTGATCCACATGAGTAAGATGGTCTATCTAGGTTTTTCTATAGATGAGGATATCATCAAAGAAAACTAAGACAAAATGATGAAGAAAGGGATGGAAGACATGATTCATGAGGCTTTGGAAGGTGGAGGGGGCATTACACAAGCAAAAGGGCATGACCAAAAACTCATAGTGGCCCTCATGAGTGCGAAAGGTCATCTTGGGAATGTCTGCCTCTTTCATACTTATTTGGTGATAGCCCGAGCGAAGATCAAGTTTAGTAAAGAATTGGGCTCCACTCAATTCATCCAGGAGGTCATCAATGATAGGAATATGAAATTTGTCTTTAATGGTCAGTTTGTTGAGGGCACGGAAGTCAGGACACATTCTCCAATAACCTTCTTTCTTCAGGACCATGACTACAAGAGAAGAGTAAGGGCTCGTACTAGGGCAGATAACGCCTGCATTAAGGAGTTCCTGGACCATTTTCTCAATTTCATTTTTTTGTGAAAAGGGGTGGCGATATGGACGAATATTGGGAGGAAGGTTTCCGGGTACAAGGGGAATGGAAAGATCATGAACACCGAGGGAAGGAGGGAGTCCTTGGGGAGCAGAAAATACCATTTGATGTTTAGAAAGGAGAGCTTGGAGGTCACGTTGAAAGTGTTGGTGCTGAAAGGTATGGGAATGGGAGGAATGTCCACCTTCGGTCTTTGGAGGTGCTTCAGAGAAATGGTCATCTGTAGGGATCTTCAGTTTGGTGTAGAGGGATGCAAATACAGATTCAAGATGGGTGGTCAGTTCTTGTTTGAATTCCTCCATTGAGGACTGCATGGTTGTATTTATGGTTTCATTGATTGTAACAACCCTAGTTAAATGATTGCTTAACTTTTATCAAGTACAATTAATTAGATAATTAACTGTCCTAATATGTTTTAGTTAAACAATGATTATTTATTAATAATATTAATTAATTATTTATTTATTAATTNTAATGAATTAAAGGGCTTAATAACTTTAATTTATTTATTATAAGACTTTACATATGCAGGGGGGGGGATGAAGCATTGAGTGGAGGGATAAGGTAATAAGTGGAGGGATAAGGTGGGTGCCATTAAAGGAGGGTAGGGAGTTAGTGAATGGGGGGAGATATGACTTGGCAGAGGCCTTCGAGAAGGGGGGATTATGAAAAATTGGGAGGAGAGGACTGTATTTTTCTGTTGGATATTTTTCTGGTTTTGGAGTTTTGGTTTTGGATGTTGGGTGAACTATTGCAGGGGACACCAGGTTGCTGGGAGTTTTGGGCTTGGGGGCCAGGAATCCTCACGGAATCTTGGAGCTAGGGAGTCGGAAAGGCTGCTCCTAGCTAGCTAGGTGGTTAGTCGGTTTGGGCAGGATTTGGTCAGAGCATCAGGCAGAGTTTTGGGCAAAGAAGTAGAGAGGACAGTCAGATATTGGGAAAACAATATCAGCCAGAGGTATCTATATTCATGAATTAGCTGGGTTATGTGGTTGTTATGTAATTTATTAGATTGTTGCTCATAAATTTGAATTTTTTCTACTTATATGTTGAATATTGAAATTGCTTATTGCTTATATGCTAAATGAAATTGCTTATTTATTATGTTGAATAATCTTAATGTTTAAATTTACAATTTGTTTTTTAGGCTTTGTTAAACTAGGTCCTTACACATGGTATCAGAGCGCTAGTTTAAAATCTGGGGCCAAGGGCCTACCCACCTACTCAGAATTGACCCAAAATAAATGAGAAAACCTTAGAAATTGTTGTAATTCTGAAGGAGGCCTGTTCACCTTAGAACCTGCAAGAAGCCTCACTTGTATGTAAGAAGCCATTGTATATTTTTAGAAATAACTTTTCTTCTAAAATAGAAATCTTCTAAAAAAAAAATAGTTTTTTCTTCTAAAATAAAAATTGTTAATGAGTAATAATATAATGAAATCCTTGAAAGGACACACAATCAGAGGAACAAAACACACCAACTTTTAGCATTTCCATTGTCTAGCAAGAGATATACATAAAACAAAGACATCTTCTTCGAAACAAGCTAAAATGAAATAAACATTCAATAACCTACAATAAATAAATAAATAAATAAAAACACGAGAAAACATTACTGGGACAACCCATACCCTGACAGACAACCAGTTGGATAGCCTTTCCAGTAAAGGATATCAAAATTGAAACTATTCTTTGGAAATTCTATCTACTGTTGGGCAATAAAGGCATCTACATGTAGAGAATTTAAACGAGATAGGTCCTCAATAACATGAAATCATTAAAGGAATTGAAAACCTTGTGGCAAGAGAAGCACAAGGATCCTGATAACATATTAAACATAGAAAAATGTACTTTGTGAGAACTTCTTGAGAGAACAGTTTACAATGCAAGCTAGAAAGAAATAGTTGTTGAAGCCTTCATAAGTGCAAGTCACTCCGGTCCATAGAAAATCAAGTCAGTTCCATATCCAATCGACAATGAATCAATTCCACTTCCAGAAATACATAGGTTCAATTCTTGTTGAGGCGCTCCTTACCCCAATGGGGCAACCTGTCAAAGTAAATGGGAAGTGAAGAAAAATAGCATAAAGTAAAGTAGTTAAAAAAAAAAAAACCCACATCGTGTTAAACCATCCTCATCGTGTTTAACAAATCCCTTCAAGATTCAACCCCCGTTAAAAGGAAAATCCCCTTCAAATCTCAATCAAATTCACTCAGCCCACAAAGAACTTTCCATGCCCAGACCTCCCAGTAGGTCCAGAGTTTGAAACTCCCTCGCAACCTCCAGAGAAAAAAAAAAAAACACGAGCGTACGAGCCAATTGAAACTTAACCCATGCTCCTACAACTGATGTCGAATTCGTGACGAGAAGAGCCTCAACGAGCTACAATTGTGGCATGGGAACGATCCTGGTCATGCACTAAAATGATCTGATGGACCAAATCATGGGAGTAAGCCTTCGGCATGTGATCTGTTCACAGGTTATCGGACACAACTGTTTTTGCAGATTGTTGTCCTCATGAACCCTGTCTTCCATTCATCTTTAGATATCTTAACAATGTGAATTTTCAATGGGCCTAGCTTCAACTATTTCATAATCTCAGGATCTCTCATAATACAAATGACAATCCCAGCTAGAAACACAATAAGTGCATAAGGAATAGACTTCACAATTCTCATATATCTATTGGACATCCTACTATCTGTAGCAGAATCATCATTTCCAACCCCACCTTGGATTTCTCCATTTCCATTACCAGACCCAGTTACAAGCACAATGAAATAGAAACAAACAAGTGCTAAAACAAGACCATCCCACCCTACCCAAGGCCTATCCCTCACAGACTTCCCAGTGACAAAATTTTGGTTTTGTCTTACATATTTAACAGTAGTAAAGGCAAAAGATAATCCCTGCAATAACTACACACCTCTAACTACAGGAAGAGGAATCCAACGATAAAAAAAAACAAACCATCAGACCTGTGAAACCCTACACAAAGTGCCAAGAAGACAAGCAACACACAAGTTGAGAATAAGAGCCAAGCACACAAGAAACACAGAGGTCGAGAACTAGAGCCCAAGCATGCCAACGCACCCGACGTGTTACCTTGCCAAGCTCCAACGCATTGGGAAACAAATACAAACTCTAATCAAAGAATCGAACAAGGCATATGCATTGCAACATAGAAGTCAGCAGAGACCGAGTGCACAAGTGTCGAGCATTAGGCCAAGTCACAAGGGAGGAACCCCGATAGGCATTCTTTTCTCACCATGTCATTCTTTGCTCCATGCATTGGGAAACAACCAAACACCAACACATTAGCCAAGCACCTGCAACACAAGCCAGAGTCACGACACAACACTAGTTAGCCGAGATCGAGATCTATCCAACCAGAGTCATGGAACAACACCAGTTAGCCAAGATCGGGAGCTTGTGCACCAGGTACCAAGCCATGAAGGAGGAACTCACGAGAGAGGCCCGTGTGATTTTATTTAGCGGCAAAACACGGGTCAGTCAAAAAAAAAAAAAAACACAAGATCAAACAACAACAACACACCAATCAACGTCCAAGCAGCAGTGCTCAGAGCTGAGCATCGAGCCACTGAGGGAGGAGCCTGCAGTTGCAAAGTTAGGGAGAATAAAACCCTGGCCGCACTTGCAAAGTGGGATAAGCGACAGTGAGGGAGCGTTAAGGTTGAGGATAGTTTTGTGTTTGTTTAGAGAGGCGTGTAGGGTTGAGAATGAGCATGGTGAGGGAGGGGCACGTGGGCCTCATACGAGGACCCAATGCCCACATTAAATTTTTTTATT
>SNQJ01S0208693.1:0-16152 GCA_010110895.2 Picea sitchensis | reverse complement strand
CAAGGGGATCTTTATCACGACCACACAGGTTTGGATTCACAATGTTACCACTTTTAATTTGAGAATACAATGTTTCACCGTAATTTTGGATGGGTAATCTTTCAAAGGGATGACAGTCCAGATGGTCATCACTTTTGAAATAGAGTATTTTAAGAAAAAAGAAAAAATGTAACCCATCTCTACAGAGAATACCTAAGTGAATTTAGGAATGACTACAGAAGAGATTTAAGGGGTTCTTGGGTGTAGGGCATATCGTAAGACATTCAAGTGAAAAGGCGAGTTAAATAACACAGATAAGATCGAGGTCTTGGCTTGGACGACGAAACCCCCATGAATTTTAAAATTAATTATGACAGAATACACATAGAGCTTTAGCATTCAGTTACTCACACATAACGCCTTACACAAGATTGTAGGGTCACTATAACAGGGTCTAACCATGGGGTTTCTGTGATAGGAATTCCAAGAGTGACTCCAAACGAAAGAAATAAGACTAAGCATTAAAGATGTGATTGACCTGCTCATTGAAAAAATCCAATCAATGTTACATGATCCTCCCTAAATCAAGGAAAACTGAACCACCTGTGTAAAATGGATTACAAGATAAGGAAATCCCCGAGTGATGGATGGTTATCCTCATGAGAGAGGTAAAGTTGTAAACCGCCAAGTTGGAAATCACGTATTATACTCAGATCATGAATGGAAATACCTTAGCAAGTGATGTGAAAGGAAGGCCCTCTTTTAACAAATGTAAAGAAAAACTAGCCATAGAGACAAAGCTTAGAAATACGACTGACATATATTTGTTTTTATAGTTAACTCAAGAGACCGGGTTTTCATAGTATTACTTGATAGAGGAGGAAACCAGATGGATGGGTAACATTTCTTGCCTCACGCAGAGAAGGAACCCTCCTCTTTGCCAATATTTACACGCAGAGTAGCGTTACAGAGATTTACGCAGGGTGTTTTACGAAAAATGCACAAGAGCCAAAGGAAAATGGAACATGAGTTACCCTAGTGAATCTCGTATCATGGAGTAATGGCAAATGGATTCCTTGGGTATACAAGCAATGTGAAATTGCACACATGGTGTATCTGCATTGGTCACATTATTCTAGGACCTTTAGAATGCAAAAAATCCCATAACTATCAACTAGAGAAAACTTAATGGAATTTACGGACATGCATTAACTACGCATTGAATTGAGGCCACTGACAGACGCACACCCAAAGACGCTTTCACAATTAAAGAGGCATATGGTCTGAAACAATACTTCTCTATGCTACCTAAAGCCCACATCTGGAGCAATATCTGGGATTCTAAGATATGGCCAAGCATCAACACCTTCCTTTGTCTTATTGGGCATAACAACATCCTCACTTGGGACAATCTGATGAAAAGAGGCTTCATAGGTCCTTCCATCTATCACCTATGTTTGGAATCAGAGGAAACTCAAGAACATATTCTCAATCAATGCTCCTTTATTTCCCTCATTTGGACCAGGTATCCCTTGTGATGTGCACATCCGACCATAACAAGGAAGGATTTGTTAATATTATTGTTGGTTTGAGGCTCTAAGCCTTTAAGACTCCCATTCTCAAACATATTTTGCTTCTTCTCCCTGGAGTCATCCTCTAGGAAATATGGAAGGATTGAAATCACAAAATATTCTCCTTCACAAAGAAAACTTGGACCGAAGTTCGACTCCACATCAAGAAAAATATCGCCGAGACCATTCTGGCCAACACCTCGACTATAAAGGATATATCCTGTGACCCCAGTGTGAAGGTAATCCTCCAAGGATGTAACCTTCAAATTACCCCCTTCGTCCCTCAATTCAATGGGCCTTCCAACCATAAACATATCCCCAATCAATGGGCTCGCCCCCTGCCAGGCTTCATCAAGATAAATTTTGATGGAGCATCTAAATGGAACCTTGGCTGAGCTGGCTTTTGTTTCATTCTCATGGATGAGAAAGGGTCACTTCTTCACATCTTAGTAGGTAATATTGGGTATGATTCAAATAACACAATAGAGCTTTGGGCCCTTATCAAAGGTCTCACCCTCTCGCAACATCATGGATATCACCAAATTGTGGTAGAAGGAGATTCCCATATAATTCTCCATATGTTACCTAATCTCCTCCAATAGAAGATTTAGGCAAGAGTGCCCCCTCTCCCCTTTTTTGTATATTTTTATGGCTAAAGCATTGAGTGGGAAACTATTTATTACTAAAAACAAAATTGTTGATAACCTAGTTTTCTTAATATCTTTTGGAAATTAAATTAAAGATTTCTTTATTTTAATTAGTTGATTTATTTGATTTGATGCTCTATGAGATACTTATGAGATAAATTTATATGTGATTTGCATTCTTAATTTAATTATTTTCTTTAAGTTTTTTTTGCCAATTAAATTATCTTTCTAATTTATTTAATCATATTATTTAGATATAATTGGTTTTCATTTTATAGTTACATTCTTTGAATTTTGTGGATAATGATATATACCATTTCACTAAGGAGAATCCCTAATATTGGAATACCTATTTCCCTAGAATTATTGACCAAGAAATATTGAATTTTATGTTCATGTAATTTTCAATAAAATAAAATGAAAAGAAACTTAATTTACAATGTCAAAAATGACATATTATAAATTACAGCCTGAGTGGGCCTAATGGTTAAGAACATGTTTTTCCTCCTAAGAGGTCACAAGTTCAAAACTAGAGGGGGGTAGGGTATGTATACCTCCGTAGACTTTACCAGTCAAATTGCTGAGCGGATGGGGTCTCATACACTAATTTGGTGTGGCTTGGCCATGACCTTAAAAAAAATAGATAGAAATAAATAGACTATAAAAATGTCATTATAAATTCATATTTAATCTAGATATTTAAATGATAAAAGGTTTGTGCTTATTTTTAGTCTTACTTAATTATGAATAAATTTCTAATTAAAATGGATAAATATCAATTTATGATTGATTATATTTTCAATATTCACTTGCACTTATATATTGGAATTCATTATATTAATTTTTAATATTTATATTTTTTCTAAGTAAAATTATAGATTACAAGATTGATTATATTTTCAATCTACATATATATTAAGAATCACTACATCAAATTTTTAGTATTTACATTTAAAAATAAATAAATTATAGGTTATTGTGAAATCTTAATGAACAAACTCTTAACAAATACATTTTAAATTATTTATTTAAAATTGTAAATATATACTAATTTGTACTTAATTATATTTTCATTATACACTTTTATTTTACAATGAAATGGATTGTTGATATTCCATTATATTATTTATTTTGTCTTTTACATTAAATTTTCTTTTTAAAAAAATATAAAATTATTGCGGCAACTTAATAAAAATCACCTTTAAGTAACTCTAATAATAAAAAATAAAAATAAGTGCCCCTTCTATTATGTATTAAGCCCTCTGATTTATCTTGCACATCTAAATGTAGTAATAAAAGTGCACTCATTCATTTGTGAGCGTGAGAGGGTTCGGTGCGAGAACTAGGGTTTGGAACTGGTGCGTGTGCAGTGCGTTTCCATGGTGGCGCCAGGGGGCGGGGCGACCGCCCCCCCTCCATTGAAAATGGTCGAAGAGGCCTTTCACAGGCTGGTCAACAGCAGAGGGAAGAAAATGGCCCCTCCAGTGATTCCGAAATTCATTAAGAAGTTGGAGAAAATTCCGAAAATCGTCTTACCCGAAGAGAATCCAATGAAGATCGCCTTGGCTCTGGCCCAAAGAGGGCTCGTGGGTCAGTTCATGGGCCTCTGGCCATCCAAAAAAACCACGGATGACTGGATCCAACAGAATTGGAGGCCAAACCTGGAACACGGAGTTACTTGCTATCCGGTTGGTCGAGGGTTTTTTGTGTTCGAATTTATCTCAGAAGAAGACCAGGATTTAATTTTCAGGAATGGGCCCTATTTTATGGGGACATAGGGCCTATATTTGAACAAATGGACACCCGAATTTGACCCTTTGGTGGATACGCCTAAAGAAGTGCCAGTGTGGGTCAGCTTACCAAATCTTCCGATGCACTGTTGGGATTCTGAATCATTGCAAAGGATAGGGAATGGAGTTGGTAGGTTCATTGACAGAGATGACAACAAAGGACAATATACCTGCGCCAGAATCTGCGTGGAAGTAGTAAAGCTAACAGTTGGAACTTGGACTCATTACCAAAAACTTGACTATGAGCACTTGCCTTTCAAGTGCAGGAATTGTCAAGAGCATGGACACTTCCAAAGAAATTGCCCCAAACTGCAAACCATTGGGAAAGAGGACGCAGAAGGTTGGCAGAAAGTTAAGAGAGGGAAACACTCATATAATGCCAAAGGCAAGGACAAAAGGAACCAGGAACCACCAAAGGACGGTCACCCCTCACAAAACGCTCAAGAAGCCCCAAAAAAACAACAAACCCCTGCAATAGGAACAGACATAGAGGAAGCTCCAACACCTTTGGTCCCAATGGAACCAACCTCGCCCGCCAAGAGTCCCAGCCCGAGCAAAGAAAATATCAGTTTGAACATGAATACAGATGCAGAAAACCTGGAAGAGGACGATACAGAGGTAAGCAGTCCAAAAGGAACACCGGAGCAGCCAAAGATAGGAAGGAAGACTGAGAAGAAAAGAAGGGAAGAGAAATCCTTCAAGGAAGTGGTTCAAGGCAATCAGTACACAATCCAAGAGATGGTGAATACCAGATCGGGGGTGAAGCTAGGGAAGACACTGAAAGGTGGGCTCCCTCTCCATTCAGGTAAATAATGCAATACGTCTCCTGGAATTGCAGAGGACTTGGAAGCAAACTGAAAGAAGAAGCCTTGAGGGATCTAGTAAGGCTTGTAAGACCAGAAGTCCTCCTCATCCAGGAGATGAAAATGGAGGAGGAAGATCTCCTAAGGGCAAGCAACTCATTCTGGAAGAAGGGCCCTGGAAGGGAAGTAAGCGCTAGAGGAGCCTCGGGGGGGGGTTGGAAACTTTCTGGGATTCCTCAAATCTGGAGCTAGTTGAAGAAGCAGGAACCACTCATTGGTTATTCACCAAGCTGTACCACAAAGGATCTGGTCACCTGGTAAGTCTTTTTGATTTGTATGTCCATGTCTTAGTAAATGAGAAGAAAGAATGTTGGGACTCCTTAAATTCGTTTCTTAACATGCAAAACACCGAGAATCTAGTAGTGGCAGGGGATCTAAACGTCACCCTTTCGCTGGTTGAGAAGAAAGGGGGTTCTATCGTCCGGGACCCCGCTAGAGAATGGGTGGAAGATCTGATGTCAGAATGGGAGCTGGAGGATATTCCTCCAACCAACGAGAAATTTACATGGTCCAATAAAAGATTAGGACCAGGTCACATAGCAGCCAGGCTTGATCGGTTCCTTATCCAGTCCTCCTTCCTTACCATCGGCCTGAGGGCCTCCTCCAAGATTCTCCCTCATTACACCTCTGACCATAAACCCGTCTCCCTCTCCCTTCGTCCTAGAACTGTTCTAGGCCCCATCCCGTTCAGATTCAACCCTTTATGGACAGGTCAAGGCGACTTCCTCAACCTGGTTCAAAACTCTTGGAACGTTCCTATCACTGGTTCTCCATTCTATGTGTGGGAAGAGAAGCTTAGAAGACTCAAAACTAATCTAAAAATGTGGGCCAAAAAGCTGGGCTCACCTCTAGATGAAAGAAAAAGAGTGCAGAAAACCTTGGAAAGACACCAGCTGGTTATGGAAGAAACCCATGTCACCCAGGAACTTCTTAACCGGGAATCCGAAATCCAAAGTAAGTTTCATAAAAGCTGCAAGGAAGAAGAAATCTACTAGAGAATGAAATCAAGGGCGTTATGGCTCCAGGATGGAGACAAGAATACAACTTTCTTCCACAAGCAAACTCAAGCAAGGATAAACTACAATTCCATCAGTGAGATCCAATGGCAGGACCAAGTCTACAAAGACTCCCAAATCATTAAGGAGGTGACTCACTCCTATTTCAAAAATCTGTATTCAACCCCTTCTATGGAGGAATTGGATTCGTGCTCCTATCCGTTAACAAAAGTTCCATATCTGGTCACCGAAGAAGAGAATAGGTCGCTGAGCAGTCCGGTCAACGTTATCAAAATCAGGAAAGATGTCCTCAGTATAAACCCAGATAAGGCGCTTGGGCCAGACGGTTTCACTGCTCGCTTTTATATACTTTGCTGGGACATCATCAAAAAATACTTATGCAGGATGGCCATGAAATCCCAGAACTGTAACAAATTGGGCGGCAGCACAAACTCTTCATTCTTATCCCTCATTCCAAAAGAGAAAGGGGCAAAAAGCTTCAATAGATTCAGATCGATATCCCTCTGCAACACCGGTTACAAAATCATCACTAAAATAATGGCAAACAGGCTCAAAACAATTCTTCCAAAATTGATTCCAGAAAATCAAGGAGGGTTTGTAAGAGGGAGACAAATTTTTGATAATATAATTTTAGTACAGGAAGCCATCCACACCAGCTGTAAAAAAAGAGAGAAGGGAATGGTAGTCAAATTGGACCTAGCCAACGCCTTTGATAGGGTCAGACATGACTTCTTGTTTGCAGTCATGAGGAAATTTGGGTTTACTCAGAAGTTCATCGGGTGGGTTAAGGCTTGTATCAAAACTCCTTGGATCGCCTCCCTGATAAATGGACGACCTGCCAAGTTTTTCCAGGCCTCACGAGGGCTAAGACAAGGCTTCCCGCTCTCCCCTATGCTCTACGTCTTACAAGCCTTAGTGCTAAGTTTCCAACTGCAAAGCTGCCTCCAAAAAAGAACACTTCCAAGAATTAGAATAATCCCTTCAATCAAGGAGGTCAGCCACACTTAGTTTGCAGATGATACCCTCTTATTGGGTGATGCCAATATTAAAACAACAAGGAACTTTAAGTCTGAACTCAACCTCTACAAAGCCTGCTCGGGCAGCAAAATTAATTATCACAAGAGTAAGATCTTTGGCTGGAATTGTAACCCTCGGGAACTGCTGCAAATAGGGCGTATCCTTGACATGGAAGGCATAAAAATATGGGATAACTTTATCTATCTGGGGATTCCAATCTTCAAAGGCCAAGCTAAGGTGGTGCTCTGGCTGCCCTTGGTGGATAAACTCAAAATCAAGATTCAAGCGTGGGGAGCAAATTGGCTAACCAGAGCAGGTAAAGTGGTGTTGATGAACTCTGTCATTTCCAGCCTTCCAATATATAGGTGTTTGGTGCTCCTCGCCCCCAAAACTATAACACATAAAATCGATGAAATGCTGCGTAGATTCCTGTGGGAAGGAGGCAAGAATTGTGAGAGAAAACTCCACCTAGTTAATTGGGATAAGGTCAAGAAACCAAAATTGGAAGGGGGCCTGAGTATAAGAGATGTGGATGTACATAAACTTGCTATGGGAGGTAAGTTTCTTTGGAGAATGATCACTGGGAAAAGAACCTGGAGCAAGCAAATTCTTAGGAAAAAATATTTTAGAGGAGATAGAGATCGCTGTCTAGAGAGACCCCCAAAAGTGAAGAAGGGCTCCCCAATTTTCTACCTGTGCCAGAGAGCCCTATCTTTCTTTTAGCCAAACCTCACCTGGATCCCGGGAAACAGATCAAAAATTCAGATCAGGGAGGACTCCATTATTGGAGACCAACCCCTCATAGGGTTTAGAGAAACAAGGAATATTGGTTCATGGCTCATGGCTAAAAATTGCAGAATGCTTTGGGACATCTCCCTCTGGAAGAATGATGACCAATAATCCTGGCAAGGCTGGAATCTGGGGAGATACCCGGAAGAGCTCCATGAAGAAGCAACAATACTTCTATACTTCCTTCAAGGAAAGGCGCCGATTAGTGCCGGGTCCAAAGATAAACGAGGCTGGGGATCTGCTTCAGGGTTATACATAGCAGCAGCAGGCTATAAGGCAGCCCTTGACATTCCATGCCCCCCCCCAAATCCAGGCCCGTGGAAATCACTTTGGAACTTCCCTTCAATTCCCAAGGTTGACCTCTTTGCTTGGACTTTGACCCACAACAACATTTTAACTTTCGATAATCTTAAGAGGAGGGGCTGGGAGGGGCCCTCTTGTTGTCCCTTATGCAACCAGGAAGAAGAAACCTCTGCGCACCTCCTTTTCACGTGTGAGTTCTCAAAAGAAGTTTGGGGCCTTCTAACAGGTGTGGCCTCCTCAAGCCTTCCCACCTCGGCCCCGAGTCTATTAAGCAACTGGCTGTCTTTATCCCCATTTGATCTGAGCAAGAAGCACCTCCTGAAAACAGTTTGGATGTGGATTCCCAAATTCATATGCTGGAAGATTTGGTTGGAGAGGAATAACAAAATTTTTAAAGGGGAAAGAAGGCCACCTTCCCAGGTGGCCATTAAAGCCAGGACGATGATTTCAGAATCCTTAAATGGTAATACCACTATCCGAAACTCGACACCCCTCTCGGAGGAAGAAGGAAGGTGGATTAAGGAATTCAGCCAATCCCATTCTAACACGAATCAAATCAAACCTCTGCAAAAAAGGAAATGGGAGATAAGGATGGAAGAACAGGAATTTCTAAAGTGGAGATCGTCGCTCAAAGAGTGGTGTCTCTTATTCGATGGGGCCTCCAAGGGAAACCCTGGTCAGGCAGGGGGAGGGGGAGTAATCCTCGACCCCTCTGGTAAAATTCACAAGGCGTATGCTTGGGGTTTAGGCCACACCTCTAATAACCAAGCGGAATTCCTAGCCCTTTGGCAAGGTCTCACCTAGGTGTTAAAAATGGGGATCCAGAAAATCATGATCTTTGGAGATTCTAAACAGGTAGTGGATGCGTTCAACACTAAAAATATTCCTAAGGACATCATCCTGGCTCAGCTGTACAAGAAATATCTTCTTCTCCTGCTGCAGTTCAAGGAATATCAATTGAACCATGTGCTGAGATTTTTGAACGGACATGCCGATAAGGAAGCAAACATCGGATCCCTCTTGATGATTATTATTATGAAAACTTATCATTTTCTTAAAAAAATAAAATAAAAATAAAAGTATTGCATGAAAAAGACATAAAATAATAAACATCTTTCTTCTTTCACATGACTAAAACTAACAAATCTTTATATAAAGTATATCTTGAATGCTAAGTTAAAAAAACCATGCCTAGAATTATGGCCCATGGCAGTGAGAATTGCATTACATTGAAAATCCATCTATGTTATATTGAATTCTTATAAAACTATTTATATGTTTTAGAATGAAATCCGAGTTATAAATCTTCGGTATAATCTCATGGAGAAACAAGACTAGAAATAACATATACCATTCTTCTTATGATGCTATTATAGAAATAAATTTTAATATATATACATAATAGAATGCTATAATGTGAAATTGTTTAATGCTTATAGTTGAGTGTAATGTCACTCACTCTTATAGCTCTTCCTAGCCACTCCATGAAGAGTTTAGCTTACAGTGATATTGACTTTGACAAGTAACATAAAGTATTCATTGTACCTACTTTTACAATTATAATTTAAATAATATTTCACAATTATAGTTCAAATTTTTTTAAATCATATGTTTGTATAATTTCTAATTAATATTTCACAAGTGATATTTTTATTATATTTTAAAAAATATTAATATAAAAATAAAGTTTGATGAAACCATGGAATCATTACAATTAGATACAATGAATACTCTAAGTTCCCATAATTATGGGTTAGGTTCTGTCTCTAGCTTTCTCCCGCCTATGTTCTCAACAAAAATTGAAGATGGAGAGCACAACATCCCTCCTCATTTCCAAACTGAGTAGGTTGGTTGCATGGATTCTTAGGACAAAGTGGGTTGCCCCTACAAGCTATCCGTTCATGGTTAATCATCTTACTATTGTTTTCCTCCTTCAATTGTGGTGGTCGATCCATGGTCTCAAGAGAATTACCATGTTTTTTTTGAGCCCAACGACCTATGTTACTAGCAGGCTTCAACTTTGAATTTAACTAACATCAACATTTTAAATATTAATTTAATTCTTTATAAAAGATTATAATTTATATTTTTTTCTTTATTTTTGAAAATTACATATTTATCATTTTTAAAGAAATAATATCATGTTGTAAATATTATATTTAAGTCATGTTATTATGAATATTTTTTTTGAGTAAGATGATTCTGTAGTAAACTAGCAACAACCAATTTATAAAAGTTGTTGATATACGTCAATCAGTGCCATTTATTCACCTTTCCAAACTAATGGCGTCGATCAACATATATCAACCACTTTTATAAAGTGGTTGTTTCTAGTTGACGGTGGACATGCCTTGGGGACCACCATTAATATATAATTTTTTGTAACTAGGGGAATCGGTAACAACGATAGTATCGTACTCGCGTGACACGGGGTTGAATCCTGCCGGCTACCTTATAACCCCTAGGGAGGAACGCACAGCCTGCAAGCACGCCCTCCGAGTAAATCGGGGTGAGAATCGACCTTGAGACCTCTTTTTACATATTTCCTTCCATTTACACGGCACTTGCCAATCGGTCTACACCCCTGTGGGCGGACCACCATTAATATATTAATACATAATTAATGTATCAATTAATTATTACATTGATGATGATGATGATTAACATCCACTAAGACCTAATTGGTCTATCAAACCTTAAGAGGGTAAGTGATTACTTGTGATTCTTTAGAATTTTGTTTCTGTGCTCGATATTCATAAAAGCGGTAGAGAGAGCTTTCCAAGATCTGCACTTTTGTTGAGTTAAAGAGGTTGGAGGTTGGTAGTGTGATCAATATTTTGAAAATGAGATCTAATATGGGTATAGGTTTGGCGGACAATCTAAGAGAAGTGCTTTTCATCTTCAACCTTCTTAGTGTCACAAAGAAAGGTGACACACTCTTTCATTAATATTATATTAATGTAAATAGATAATAATAATGTATAAACATAATGTATAAATTAAAGTATTAAGTTACATTATTAATATAGTGACACACTCTTTCATTAATATTATATTAATGTAATAGATAATAATAATGTATAAACATAATGTATAAATTAAAGTATTAAGTTACATTAATGTATAATGTGGTTGATTGATACATTAATAGTGTAATGCTAAAATATTAATACACTAATAAATTAATACATTAATAATGTAATGTATTAATTAATTTATACATTAATGTATAATGTAAGGTATATTAATTAATTTATAAATATATCATTAAAGTATTAATACACTATTAATACATTATTAAAATATTAATTAGTTAATACATTAGTAATGCATTATTAAAATATTAATACATTAATAATGTATAGTATTAATTAATTTGTATATTAATTAGTTTATACATTAAATATATTATTAATAATGAATTTATTATTATTAATATTGTTAAATAACATTAAATATTAATTAATTTGTACATTAATTAGTTTATACATTAAATATATTATTAATAATGGATTTATTATTATTAATATTGTTAAATAACATTAAATATTAATTAATTAATAAAATAATTAGTTTATACATTAAATACATTATTAATAATGTATTTATTAATATTATTAATACACTCAAATATTAATATTAATATTTATAATAAAACATAAATATTGATATTAAAAAAATAATTTTAAAGAATTCATACATTAAAAAGTTATAATACTTTGGTAATAAATTATTAAAGTATTAATACCTTAATAAATACATTATTAAAGTATTAATACATTATTAAAGTATTAATACGTTAATACATTAATTTACAATGATCATGCTTCACTATGGTTGGTCATGATCATGGCTAATTTTGGTATAACTTTGTTGACTTTGGGAAGGAAAGGTTCACTATGGTTGACATGGTTAATTATGGTTGACCATGACCATGGTTAACTTCCATAGACCTTCACCATGGTTAACTTCTGTATACCTTCACTATGGTTGACGTTTACTATGGATGAAATTCATTATGGTTGAACTTGGTTGACCATGACCATGGTTGACTCTGGTTGACCATGGTTGACTCTGGTTGACCATGGTTGACAATGGTTAACCATGTTTGACAGTGGTTGTCCATAAATGATCATGGTTGGTCATGACCATAGTTGACCAAGACTATGGATGACATTCAAATAGTGAAATTTGGAAGTGTTTGTCACATTATGACGACATGATATTTGCGTAACATTGCAACAATGAAGCTATGTTAATGACATTGTGATGACGAGGCTATGTTTGTCATATTGCAATGACAAGATATTTTCATCACAATATGATGACAAGATATTTGCATCACATTGCAATGAAGGGGCTATCTTCATCACATTGCGATGACAGTATATTGTTTGTCACATATTGACGACGATGGGGATATTGGGATGAGAGGTTTAGGTTCATCACATTTCAATGACAGGTCATTTAAGTAAAAAATGGCAATGTGATGAACATAAATTTCCTATGTTCATCGTATGTTGAATGACTATGTCATGAAAATAATACATTAATTTACAATGGCCATGCTTGACTATGGTTTCCCATGATCATGGCTAACTTTGGTAGAAATTTGTTGACTTTGGGAAGGAAAGGTTCACTATGGTTGACATCGTTAATTATGGTTGACCATGACCATGGTTAACTTCCATAGAACTTCATTGTGGTTAACTTTTGTAGACCTTCACTATGGCTGACGTTCACTATGGTTGACGTTCACTATGGATGACCTTTAGTATGGTTGACGTTGTTTGACCATGGCCATGGTTGATTGTGGTTGACAATGGTTAACCATGTTTGATAGTTTTTATTCATAGGCGACCATGACCATAGTTGACCAAGGCCATGGATGGCATTCAAATAGTGAAATTTTGAATTTTTTGTCACATTATGACGACATGATATTCATGTAACATTGCGACGATGAAGCTATGTTTATGAAATTGTGATGGCGAGGCTATGTTCATCATATCGTGACAATATGGTTATTTTTGTGACATTGCAAGAGAGGGGATAAGTTCGTCATATTGCGACGACAAGATATTTTCATCACAATATGATGATAGGATATTTACATGACATTGCAATGATGGGGCTACGTTCATCACATTGCGATGACAATATATTGTCTGTCACATATTGATGATGACGGGGATATTGTGATGAGGGGTTTATGTTCATCGCATTACAATGACATGCATTCAAGTAAAAAGTGGGAACGTGATGAACATAAATGTCATATGTTCATCATATTTCGAATGGATATGTGATGAAAATAAATGTCGTATGTTCATCACATAGCGATGGCATGATATTTATTTTGACGATGGGGCGATGTTCATCGCACAGTGATGAAAGGACATTGTTTTTCACATTACGACGACATGATATTTGTTTCACAAATGGTGAGGATATGTTCATCACATTAGGATGACGAGGTTGTGTTCATAACATTTCAACAATATGGTTATTTTCATCACATTGTGATGACGAGGTTATGTTTGTCACATTGCAACAATATGGTTATGGTCAGTCATGTTCGTCACATTGTGACAATATGGTTATGACAAGACATGCTCGTCAAATTGCGAAAATATTGTTATGGCCACTCATGCTCATCACATCATGACAATATCGTTGTGTTTGTCATAATGTGACAATATGGTTATGGCCAATCCTGTTCAACCATTGCCAACCATGGTCAACCATAGTCAACTATGGTAATGGTCAATCAAGGTCAACCATAGTTATGTTCATCACATTGCGACAATATGGTTATGTTCGTCACATTGCGACAATATGGTTATGTTTGTCACATCTTATGTTCAGTGTATAAGTCTAAGTTCGTCACACTGCAACAATATGGTTATGTTCATCACATTGCGATGACAGGCCTATGTTCATCACATTGGGAGGGTAGGATATTTGTGCCACATTATGATGACTCGATATTTGCATCACATTACAAAGATGGGGATATGTTCATAACATTGCGATGATAGGATAATGTTTGTGACATATTGACAATGATAGGGATAGTGCGATGATGGGGCTATGTTCATCACATTGCCACATCATGAAATTTAAATAAAAAGTGGTTATGTTATGAACATAAATATCGTATGTTCATTGTATGTCATATGGCTATGTGATGAACATGAATGTCGTATGCTCATCATATTGTGGCAAGAGGACATTTATTGTGACGACGGGGCTATGCTCATCACCTTACGATGACAAGACATTGTTTGCCACCTTATGACGACACGATATTTGCTTAACATTGTGACCAGGAGGCTATTTTCAAAATTTTGCGATGACAAGGCTATGTTTGACTTATCTTAAGTGAAGTTTATGCAACCAATTTCAAGTTAATTATATTTTATTTTTATATAATAAAATTTGAAATTTAATAAATTATATCAACATTTTCAACATCCAATTGTATAAAAATGTATGTAGTAATATATATGTTATAGATATATTTAACTTGAAATTATGTCAAATATTTTTAATATCTAATTAAATGTATGTAGTAATTGACTTATCCTAAATGAATTTTATGCACAAAATTTCAAGTTTATTATATTTTCTTTTAATATAATAAAATTTGATATTTAATAATTTTATAAAAAATACATTTAAATATATAATATTTTTGTTCGTTCCTAGAAAGAGATTAAAGAAGAATACAAGAAACATTAAATTTCTTATACTATCTGGAGCTTATGCCCACAACATTAAAAAAAAGAGCATTCATTATCAATAAAAAAAAAGATTTTTTTTTATAAAAATATGAAATGTTTAAAATATTCCATTTATTTTCAATATTTTTCATATATATTTTTCAATTTGTAATCAAAATCACTTTCATTTATTTTTCAATATTTGGAGATATCTACTTTTTTTTTTTTTCTCTTTTCTATACATTCAAGTTTCCATTTATTATTATTATTTAAATTGAATTCAAATCATTTTAATAAGAACAACCATAACCCTAATTTTAATAAGAATAACCATAACCCTAATCTCACTCTAAGACTAATCTTAATAATCCTAACCTTAATCATAATAACCATTTACTTCAATATATTATCAATACATTATTGGTGATATCTTTAATTATTGATATTAATTAATAATTAATTTATAAAGGGTATGTATGTTACATACCTAAAATACCCATTATATATATCAATTATGTATATTAATAATGACTAATAATATAATTATTATTAATAATTAATAATTATTAATGTATTATGTATAATAATTATTAATGAATTAATAAAATTTTATGAATAATATTATTAATGACTACTAGTTATGATCAAATCAATTAATAAAATATTATTAATAATATTAATAACTATTATTACTATTCACTACTAATAATAACAAGTATTTGTTTATATTAATAATAAATGTATTAATTATAACTAATTATAAATAACTATTTATATAGTTAATAATTGATATTAAATTATCCATTAATATTAACAATATAATATAATATTAAACAATTTTTACTATAATAATTTAATATTAATAATAGTAATCCTAACTTTACCAATAATTAATGTATTAATAATACATACATTAACCTTAATTCTAATAACTCTAATTTTATTAATAATATATTATTAAAAATCCTAATCTTAAAACCTTCCAAGTTATTAAACTTATTTTATTAATCATATTAAGTAAATTCTTAATCATATTAAGTAAATGTTAAAAAGTAAACAAGTTAACTATTATAAATAAGAATTTTTTTATTTAGATTGTAATTTATAACTATTATATTTAAGTCATGTTATTACGAATATTTTCTTAGTAAAATTATCTTGTAGTTGCATTAAATAAATAAGAATTTTTTTATTTAATTAGTAATTTTTTTATTTAAGTCTTGTTATTATGAATATTTTCTGAGTAAGATGATTTTGTAGTTGTAGTAAATAAATACCATTTTTATTTATTTAAATAGTGATTTATAACTATTATATTTAAGTCATGTTATTATGATTAAGTTTATATAGTAATTTGTCATTTTTATATTTAGTCATGTTATTATAAATATTTTTTTGAGTAAGATGATGATATAATAAAAATACAATTTTTTTTAATTAAAAAATTGATAA
>SNQJ01S0208690.1:0-16152 GCA_010110895.2 Picea sitchensis | reverse complement strand
GTAGGTTGTATCCCTTCATTTGCTGGATAATAATAAAGGAAGGACCTGACAATTTATCTGGTGGACGTAGCCCACACTGGGTGAACCACGTAAATCTCTGTCTCTATTGTATTGTGTATCTTCTATGTTTTGTTTCCTCATTTGTTTTATTTTATTGCTCTGCGGTCCTGTTTTTCTAACAAAACAAAGTCCCTATTGGAAACAAATGGTTGTATAAATCTAAATTTAAAGCAGATGATAGCATTGATAAATATAAGGCAAGATTAGTTTCAAAAGGAGGGAATTGATTACGAAGATAGTTTTGCACCAGTATCTAAATTGAATACAATTAGAGTATTGATTTCCTTAGCTACAAAACATAATTGAAAATACATCAGTTAGATGTCAAATCTGCTTTTCTAAATGGTGATTTAAAAGAAGAGGTTTATTTGGTTTAACCTAAAGGGTTTGTCAAGCACGGACATGAGCATCTAGTCTGCAGGTTAAGGAAATCATTATATGGTTTGAAACAAACATCGAGATCATGGCATGTAAATATAGATACCTTCTTTTATCAGAATGGGTTTGTGAAAAGCAAAAATGATCCTAACCTATATATTAAGAAAGATGAGGAAGGAAATGTTTCTTTAATATCTTTATATGTGAATGATCTCATTATTACAGGGAATGCATGCAAGTTAATTGAAGAGATTAAAATTCAGTTGTCTCAAAAATTTGAAATGAAAGATCTTGGCGAATTACATTACTATTTAGGAATTAAGGTTTGGAGAGAGCTTGGTAAAAAAATGATCACTCAAAGTAAATATACAAAAGAAATTCTTAGAAAGTTTAATATGAGTGAATGTAAAGCTATGTCAACTCCCTTAGAACAAAATGCAAAGTTATACAATGAAGAAAGAGGCAGATGGTACTTTATATCGTCAGTTGGTAGGAAGTTTGAACTACCTCACCACTATGAGACCAAAAATTGCATACTCAATTAGCATCCTTAGTCAGTTCATGGCTAAGTCTTCTAAGAGTCATTGGAAAGCTGCAAAGAAAGTACTCTAATACTTGAAACGAACAATAAATTTTGGTACTATGTATACTGATGAATTTGATGTTGATCTAATAGGTTTTTCAGATTCAAATTGGGCAGTAAATCCTAATGACAGAAGATCTACCTCGGGCTATGCATTTCATATAGGATCGGGGGTTGTATCGTGGAGTAGCAAGAAGCAATCTACTATTTCTTTTTCATCAACAAAATCTGAGTATAAAGCCTTGACCAATGCTACTTATGAAGTTGTTTGGTTGTAGACAATTATTTCAGATGTCAAAGACGAGCAAAATGATCCAACATGCATCAACTGTGACAATCAAAGTGCTATAAAATTGTCACACAATCTCATATATCATGCAAGATCAAAACACATCGAACTACAACATCACTTTGTGAGAGAGAAGATTGAATCAAACGAAATTGGTTTGATATTTTGTAATACCAATGATAATGTGACTGATATATTTACCAAACCTCTTGGTAAACTCAATTTTGAAATTTTTAGAAGCAAGTTAGGCATCGTAGAAAATTCGTTTCTCCACTAAAGGGGAATGTAATAATGAAGAAACTTCTAAAATATATTAAAATTAAAATGTTTTTTTGAGTTTGTTTCATAAGTAGGAAGATTGCGTTTGTGGTTGATTTGAGCTCCACATTGATAGGAGTGTGATCTAATCTATAAATGTAATTGCTTTCTCTCAATAATTCAAGTTTCGTGAGCTCTCTCTCACTTGTGTGGTTTCTATCAAAAGTTTTATTTGTTAAGCCCCACACCACTACATGTTTTATTTGTTAAGCCCCACACCACTACAGAACAACTGTTAAAAACTTAAATAACTTAAATGCTTCCACTTACAATTAAAAAAACTTAGGAGTAATAAATAAAGAGGGTTTATTATGCTAATCATGTTAATCTGAGTTTTTAATGACTAACCTAGATGCTTTGTCATGTAAAGAAGATGATGGTTGAAATCTCACCTTTTAATTTTTTGTGACGACTAAGAATATTGGAAACATATAAAATAGTGGCCATATAAACCACATATGTGATTAAAAGCCCATTAATTTTGGTGATTGTCAATAAATATAGGTGGAATTAAAAATTTAATTATTTCTATATCCACAAATATATAAATTTACATTTTTTTTTTAAACATCTATATAAAATTTATGAAAATAACAATCCTATGAACACATCATTCATAACTTATACAATACTGAAATTAAATATGAAAATAACAATTCGATTAACTTATAATCCATACTATATAAAATATTGAAACTTTTACAAGACTTATAATTTTAATTCAATTTATTATTATTTATTTTCATACTCAAATTTTCAATATTAAACTTTAAGAAAAAAATAAGACAATTATGATTAGGTAATAATTTATATCATATGAAAAATATTTAAAATTGAAATTTTTACAACATGACATTGATAATTTTAATTCAATTTATTATTATTTCAATTTTAAAATTTTCAACATTAAACTTTTAGAAAAGCAATTCTTCTAAAAAGCAATGTAGATATACACAATTATGATATGGTAATAATGCATATCATATGAAAAATATTTATAACTTAGATCATTTTAATTCAATTTATTATAATTATTCATATTTATTAGCACAACCGCTAACTCACGGCTGAGAACGGCCCCCAATATAATCCGTATGTAGTAATATGAGCATTAGGTTGATAAATGGAAGGCTCAAAAGAAGAACATATCCTTACAGTAATTTTTTAATGTGATTAGGTAAATGTTAAAAAGTAAACATGTTAACGGATGCCTTGATAAATGCAAGAAAGTTATGAACAATAAATCTGACCCATTGATTTTGGAGGACGACTAAGACTATGCCAGCATCTTAAAAAGTTAAATAAGATTAAAAGATCATTAATTGTGCCCATTGTCAATAGGTGTACATCTTTAGACATACAAATCTATTATGATAACTGAGTAATTAACATTTCATTTTCTAGACCAACCAAAACCTTTACTTTTTGCATTCACCAACTAAGAGTTTGCACCTATGCTAACTTATTTTCAAATATGAAATTTCCTAAAACATATGAGATTTCCAACCAGTATAACAAATCTTATCCATCCATGGGACTTTCAAAAATCATATCAACTACTTCAGTGTCAACAAATGTACAAGCAGGTATTCACATCATACAGACTATTTTAATTCAATTTAATATTATGGTTTATTTTTTCACAGTAATTCCCATTGTTTGGACCAGGCCAATAGCTTGTGAGATTAAATTTCCAGAACAAAATAAACTGAGAATCGAACCTGTTACCTCTCGTAAGCTTCCCCAGACTATTTATGGCCGCTCTCTCTCTCCTTTATGACCGCCTGCAGAGGATATTTCATAACCGTACTTAATTCCTGCGTCTCAGACAGATCAACCGTCTCTCCCGGTTTGCAATCCCATGCGAATTCTTGAACAAGTCGGGCGACGATGAGATTTAAATGGAGCATAGCCAACCCTAAGCCCGCACACACCCTCCGCCCTGCTCCGAACGGCATCATCTTTATCTCCTTCGTCCCCGTCAAATCCACTTCCACACCCTCATCCGCAAACCGCTCCGGCCTGAATTCCGACGGGTTCTGCCACACTCCGGGATCCATCCCTATGCCCGCCACGTAGAAATTGACGGACGCGTCGGCGGGGACCTTGTAGCCTGCGAGCTCGCAGGGCCCGGTGACAGCGTGGGGGACGACAAAGTGGGCGGGAGGGTGACGTCTCAGGGTTTCCTTCACGACGGCCTCCAGATAAGGCATCCGCTGCAGGTCGTCGTCCACCGCCGGTTTCCCCCTCCCGGTGACGCCGACGATCTCATCGTATAATCTCGCCTGGACGTCTTGACAGATCACTAAATTCGCCATCAACCACTGCAGGGATGCCGTGGTCGTATCGGTGCCGCCGGTGATGAATTCTGCGCAGAGCGTTACAATCTCGTCGTCGTGGAGGCTTCGGCCGCCGTCTACTGTCAGACTGAACAGCGTGTCCACGTACGAGTGGCCGGCCGGAGACGACGTATTGCGGCGCTTGTTTACAAGGGCGAGCAGGGCTTCCGATCGCCGCCGACGGTTCTCCGCCTTCCGAGCCCGTCGCCGCCAGAAGAAGAAGCCCACAATCGCTGAGGTTTCGTCAAGAAAACGCGCTGCACGGAGATCACCGTCTCCTCGTCCGGCTTGCTGCCGAAGCACATACACAGGATGATGCACAAGACCGCGGTTCGCAACTGGTCCACGACGATCACCGCTCCCCCGTTCCGAGCCGCTTCGTTCCTCAGGTTTTCGACCAGGCGGCCTATACCCCATTCCCTCACCTCCCCGTAAGCCTTCATCGCCGAAGGGCTCAGGGCTTCGCTCACCAGATTCCTGCGCAAGCTCCGCCACAGTGGCCCGTAGGCGGCCGAACTGATCTGGTTGCAGGTGAAGTTTTTCTGCTTCCCGAGGGCAGGCGGGCGGTCGGCGAAGATGGAACCCTTCTGTATGAGCGCCTCGTGGGCAAGCTCGCGGGCGGCGATAATCACCAGAGGGCGGGAACCGAGCCACACGGTGAATATCGGGCCGTATCTCTCATGAAATTTCTTCACTGAGCTCTCGAACGCGCGTCCGGAAGATCCGAACTGAAGAAGGTTCCCTACAATCGGCCATGCCGGGGGACCTGGCGGCAGGTTCCGGTAGCGCCATATCCTCCAGAAAACCAGTCGGAGGAAGAATAAGGGAATTACGAAAACGAGAACAGGCTGGAGAAACGAATGGAGCCCAAACGGGATCGCCATGAAAATTCGAATGAAGGGTTTCCTGCAGTGTCTATCTGCGCAGTCTTTCTACTTTTAAAATGACGGAACTCCAAAATGTCGCCTGTGCCGCCTTCTAGGGTCGCCGACTTTTTGACGAGAAATAACGGCAATTATTCCCGTCATTACATCACCTTCCAAAATATATGATTTTTTATATTTTAAAAAATATTTTAGTTATTGCTGTGACGTCATGCATGCGGTAATGCTAAATACTAGCACCGCCGCAAAGTCGGCTGGTGAACGCCGATAGGTATCGGCGTTCAAACCCGCGCACGCTTAGTTCAAACCCTACCTATCGGCGTTAAAACCCCGTGCAAGCAGTTAAAATTAGTTCAAACCCTTAAAAAAAACCTTAAGCATGGCGTTAAAACCCAGGGTATGCAGTTAAAATCCAGTAACAGGAAAAAATAAAAAATACCCCACCCAGTCATACGAAAAAAATAAAAAAACAATGGTCACTCAATTCAAACCCCATGTCAGTGTGTACATGCCCTATTCTTTCTGGGTTTGAACTTGTGACCTCTTAAAAGGAAATACATGTTCTTAACCATTAGACCCACATTCATAAATGCAAAGAAATTATGAACAATGAATCCTATTCATTGATTTTGAGAAGACTACCAAAAATATTTTAATATCTTTTATTGCTAGCCATCAAATTAAAATAAAATTATATACATTATCAATAAATATAAACATATGGACATAATTATTTTTTTATAATTTTTTTAAATAACTTTTATAAAGAAATATATATTTTTTAATAATAACCCCCGACTGGTTTATAGTTTTTCAAAAACCACCTTCTTTTGGTCACAGTCACCTATCCCATTTCTCCTTATCTCTTTGCGATCAGTTCCGTATCTCTCCTTACCTCTGCTTTGCTGTCAATTAACTATCTCTCTTTATCTCTTTGCTGTAAGTGATAAGTTCGGATCAGATTGATTTTTCTGCCACCGCCTCCAATGGCACATCTCTATTATCTGGACCATGTTTTCGGTACCTTGGATAATGCATGGGCTCTCCCTCCATTTCTCAAGGAAAAACTACTATTAGCCAAGGCCGGCCTGACTTCTCTGGAAGGGTTTCCATCCTTGCCTCATTTAAAGCGTCTCGTTCTCAGCCACAACAGGATCTCTGGCGGCCTCGAGCATCTGGTACAAGCGGGGCTTAAATCCCTGGAAGATCTCGATTTGTCGAATAAGAGAATACAGGTTTTGGAGGATCTTGTTCCGTTGTTGCAGTTTAGCCTTGAGTACAGAGCTAGGGTTTTCGACATCATTAAATCCCTAGAGTTTCTGGACAAGATGGACGTTGAAGGCGGCGAGAGACTTGAATCAGACGACGAAGACGAAGGGGAGGAAGTGGATTCGGAAAATGAAAGATGCGGTGGATGTTGATAATTATATCAGCTAGGACAAGTCCAATGGGGTTCGATCTCTGAACTGCCCGGCTGACCAGGACGAGGATGACTTTGAGCAGGAGGATGAGGAAGACGAGCTTGAGGTGGAGGAGGATGGAGTATCAAGACGGAGTTACCACTACTGGCTACGGAGTAGCGCCTGGTCACATGGCTGCCAATGCTGCCGGCAATAGCTCGGATGATGATGAAGATGAGTGCGAGAACGCTGAGTTCCAATGTTTTCTGTTTTATATTTGGAAGCCAAAAATGTGATACTGGCAGGAGTGAAATCGGTGACTTTGCATGACCAGTCAAATGTTTTAATGTGGGACTTGTCTGCCAATTTTTTTATTTTACTGAAGCTGATATTAGCAAAAACCATGCAGTTGCTTGCTGTAATAAGTTTCAGGAACTAAACACTGTTGTTGCAGTTTCAGTTTCTACTGAATCTGAGTTATCACAACACCTTCTCTCTTGTTTCCAGGCAAGTTCGCTTATGTCTAAATTCCTAGGAAATGATGGAACTATCAAGAGGTGATGAATTGCATATTCCATGCAATTGCAGGGGGCGGTGTTCAGAGAGATAACTGTTGAGAAAGCAGTTGAATACGATGATTTCTACCATAATCATAAACCGCCAATTGCTTTAATCAAAGCCAACATTCGGGGGACTGTTTAGCAGTATGTTTTGTGACTTTGGGGCAGAGTTTAATGTGTTTGATGTGAGTGCTGAGGAAGTGCACATGGGCATCATTGCTTCTGTTACTAACTGCAATCCTGCTCTTGTGTCATGTGTGGCTGATGATGAGAGGCTCCAATTCAAGGATGGTCATTTTGTTGTTATCTCTGAAGTTGAAGGTATGACTGAACTCAATGATGGGAAGACAAGAAAGGCAGAGAATGTAAGACCATATTCTTTCCACCTCCAAGAACATACCACTAACTTTGGATGCTATGAGATGGGTGGCATAGTCACTCAGGAAAAGAAACCCCAGCTCTTAAATATTAAGCTATTGAAGGAAGCACTCGAAAATCCAGGCGAATTTTTTCTTAATGATTTCTTTATCTTTGACCACCCTCCACTTTTACACTTGGCTGTCTGAGCCCTAGATAAATTTGTTTATAAATTTTGGTGTTCCCCTTTGAGGCTTTGGAGGAAGATGCCAGTAGTTCATTGATGTGGCAAAGGCTTTAAATGACAGCTCCCTGGTTAAGATGGATGTTAATGCTATTGACGAAAATGTATTCAAACATTTTGCAAGTGGTTTCCATGCAGTGTTGTATCCCATGGCAGCTATGTTTGGTGGAATCATTGGGCAGGAGGTTGTGAGAGCATGTCCTGGAAAATTTCATGTACTTTTCCAGGTTTTATTTCTGTGGAATTTATTCGTCTTTCCATGTTTTATTTCTGTGGAATTTATTTCGGTCTTTCCAGGTTTTATTTCTGTTACACCCTAGCCTTTCTTATGCTTTTAATTCTTTGATTCATTTCTCTTGATGAAATTGTAGATTCATCATTTAGTTTTTATATAGGCACTAGAGCATGCAATTATTGTATATTGGTCTCTCTGGCTGAGAACATGATTAGTTAATTGTATTATTATTCTTTCCCTATATTTATATTTTTGTGTAGTTGTTCTGTTTTGATTCATTGAAATCTTTTCATAACATTAATAATTAATTGTATTTATTTTTTATTTTTTATATATATATATTTATATTTTGTGTAGTTGTTCAGTTTTGATTCATTAAAATCTCTTCATAACATTGAGTCATTTTGTACTTCCCTCCTCCCTCTCCCCCCCCGAATACTCGGAAACACCCCCCAGGTATGCCATGTGGGAAGAAGGAGGAAGGAATTGCAAACCCCAAAATATCATATCAAGGTGGGTGGGATATGCTTACCCCTTCTAAACACGGTCCAACTATAATGGAGTTCAACACATCTCGATCGGGATGGGCCTGGTGGCATGATCAGCAAGTGCTAGTAATTGTATTTTTTTTATTTTATATTTTTATGTAATTGTTATGTTTTTTTTTTTTATATTTTTGTGTAATTGTTATGTTTTGATACATCAAATTTTTTTTCTGTAAAAACTTGAAGTTATATTAACAATATCACAATAATCATGATATTCAATAATCTACTCATAAAAAGCTTTAAAAAAAAATTCTGTAAAAACTTGAAGTTATATTAACAATATCACAATAATCATGATATTCAAGAATCTACTCATAAAAAGCATCATGTCAATGTGAAATTTCAACCTAGACAAAATAACAATTTTCCTTGCAACTACTCTAATTAGACCCACTTAACATAGTGCCTTTAAATTGTCATTATGATGCCCAACTTTATGTACTTGGAAAAGAGATGCAAGATCCATAAGGATTGGTGCTCTTGGGATGTGAGCTTTGAAAGAACTTAGCCCTCATGGGAGCTTCCCGTGGAAGCGAGGGAAAGCTGACTATAATGGAGGATGACTCTCATTGAGAAGAGTAATCTTAAGAGAGTTCCTCTTCCGCTGTTGGATTGGGCAGGCAAAGTCAAGAGTGGCATTGCAATCAACCCAGCAGGTTAAAGTATTGCAAAATCGTGAGCCCAGATATTCAACACGTCTTTGACGATTCTTGTTGGGACAGTGAGATTGATGTTGTTTTGAATGCTCTGGACAATGTTAGTATTAAGTTGTTAACCTGTTTATTTTTTAAGTTTATTTAATTATATTAATAAATTATTGTAAGATTATATGATTATCATGTTTAGATGATTAATAAGAATTAAAATCTGTGAAAATTTGTATTGTCATATTTATATGATTAAACCAAGACAATATGATTATGATTACCATTACCATGTTTAAATGATTAACCAAAATTAAAAAATCTGTGAAAGTTTTTATTGTCACATTTACATGATTAAACCAAGGATTGATTGAAATATTGGAATGGTAATTTTTTTTTTTATATAAAGTGAGGTTTTAAAACGGGTTACCGACTTAGCGGTTATGGTAATCCTATTGGAATTGTGGCTCACATTTATAACATTGTATAGACCTTGGGCATTCACCAACAACCCACTATTTATTCAATTGGGTCACTAGTGGGTACCCATAGCCTAAGTGGCAATTAAATGTGTGCTAGTCTTTTTGGTGGGCATTCTCCATCACAACCCAATAACTCACCAAAAACATATGTGAGTGTGATGACTTCTAGCCATATGCTTGAGTGAGAGCCCACAACACCCTTTGACTCCTTCAAGGCCATGAACTTGATGGATAGCAGTGCTGGAACTTAGTTATAAGAGTTAGAGGGCTTGACAGAGTGTTGCTAGACTAATCCATTACACAAACAAGAAGCAAACCAAAGATTTTGAATCCATCTCGAAATATAGAGAACAAAATCTATTTCCACTGAGGATTCAGGTTGACTAAACAGATAAACCATAGTCCTACCATTTGTAAATAATAAGAGAACAAAATCTATTTCCACTGAGGATTCATGTTTACGAAACAGATAAACCATAGTCCTACCATTTGTAAAATAAGGAAATAAGGTATTAGATTAAGTTTTGTAGACTTGGAGAAGACCTACATGGTAAATACCCAAAACAGGTACCAAAATAGTGGAGAAGAATTACTCCTAGGAATATTGTTGAGTAGAAAAGATAGAATGGAAGGAATCGAACCTGTTACCTCAGTACGCTTCCACCAGTCTGAATCGAACCTGTTAGCGCTCGTAAGCTTCCACCAGTCTAATTAAGCCCCTTCTCCCTCTCTTTCAGCACCGCCTGCAGAGGGTATTTCATAACCGTAGTGAATTCCTGCGTCTCAGACAGGTCGACCGTCTCCCCCGGCCTGCATTCCCACGCGAATTCCTGAACAAGTCGGGCGACGATGAGATTTAAATGGAGCATAGCCATCCCTAAGCCTGGACACACCCTCCGCCCTGCGCCGAACGGCATCATCTTTATCTCCTTCGTCCCCGTCAAATCCACTTCCACACCCTCATCCGCAAACCGCTCCGGCTTGAATTCCGACGGGTTCTGCCACACTCCGGGATCCATCCCTATGCCCGCCACGTAGAAATTGACGGACGCGTCGGCGGGGACCTTGTAGCCGGCAAGCTCGCAGGGCAGGGTGACAGCGTGGGGGAGGACGAAGTGCCCGGGAGGGTGGCGTCTCAGGGTTTCCTTCACGACGGCCTCCAGATAAGGCATCCGCTGCAGATCGTTTTCCTCCACCGGTTTCCTCCTCCCAGTGACGCTCACGATCTCATCGTATAATCTCGCCTGTACGTCTTGACGGATGACCAGATTTGCCATCAACCACTGCAGGGATGTCGTGGTCGAGTCCGTGCCCGCGATGAAGAATTCCGAGCAGAGCGTCACGAGCTCGTCGTCGTGGAGGCTTCGGCCGCCGTCTACTGTCAAATTGAACAGCGTGTCTATGTAAGCGCCGCCTGCCGTAGGCGGCGCATCGCGGCGCTGGTTTATGAGGGCGAGCAGGGCTCCCCGCTGCCTCCGACGGATCTCCGCCATCCGCGTCCGGTGCCGCCGGTACAAGAACCCCGGAATCGTTAAGGCTTCTTCCAGACCTCCTCTGATCAGGAGGAGCTCCCCAATGACGCCCTGCACGGCTATCACCGTCTCCTCGTTCGGCTTGCTGCCGAAGCACATCCACAGGAGGATGCAGAAGACCGCGGTTCGAAACTGCTCCACGACGGTCACCGCTCCCCTGTTGCGAGCCGCTTCGTTCCTCAGGTTTTCCACCAGGTGGCCTATGCCCCATTCCCTAACTTCCCTGAAGGCCTTCATCGCCGAAGTGCTCAGGGCTTCGCTAACCAGATTTCTGCGAAGGCTCCGCCACAGCGGCCCGTATGCGGCCGAATTGATGCTGTGCTGGTTGCAGGTGAAGATTTTCCGCGTCCCGCTGGCAGGCGGGCGGTCAGCGAAGACGGAGCCCTTCTGTATGAGCGCCTCATGGGCAAGCTCGCGGGCCGCGATCATCAGCATAGGGCGGGAACCAAGCCACATGGTGAATATTGGGCCGTATCTCTCATGGAATTTCTTCACTGAGCTCTCGAACTCGTTCCTGGAAAATCCGATCTGAAGGAGGTTCCCTACGATCGGCCATGCCGGGGGGCCTGGCGGCAGGTTCCTGTAGCGCCACATTTTCCAGCGAACCAGTCGGAGGAAGAATAAGGAAATTACGAGAACGAGAAGAGCCTGGAGAAACGAATCGAGTCCAAACAGAATCGCCATGGAAATTCAGATGAAAGGATTTCGTGCAATGTCTGATATGCGTAGATTTTTAGTGCCTTTAAGACGATGGAACTCCAAAATGTCGCCTGTGTGGTTGTTTACGGGTTTTAGTGCCTTTAGGACGATGGAAGTCCAAACTGTCGCCTTTGTGGTTGTTTAGGGTCGCGGACTTTTTGATGAGAAAGTAAAAAACGTCTATACATATAACTATCACAGTCTCAAACTCGTGGCTGGTGAAAAAACTGTCGCCTTTGTGGTTGTTTACGGTCGCGGACTTTTTGATGAGAAAGTTAAAAACGTCTATACATACTAGCACAGTCACAATTATGTGACTGATTAACGCCGAAAGACATATTTACTCTACTTTATACATACGTGTMCACTCTTATGCGCGCAGTTTCTTGAGCCGTCGTGAARAACGTAGTTGAGCCGTYCTCGACCCATCGTGAAGAAAATGAAACGGGCATCATATATTACTACGCAGAGACACTTGGCATYGTGAGCCGTCRTTGARCTACGAAGAGACACTTGAGCTACGTGCATCGTGAGCCGTCGTTGAATTCGCATCCAATTCAACAGAAATGAAACGGCAGCAATTTACATCCACGCGCGGATACACATCTGTCCAGTTTTTTAATAGCTATTGTTATTTGTTAATAACTGAACGTGGCAATCTGGTGATGAGCAAGTAATTTTTTAATTTGATTTAGTAAATGTGAAAAAGTAATCACATAAACGGACGTCTTTATAAATGAGCGGAAGTTAATTTATTAAAATCTCATCCATTGATTAGAGAGAGGACGACGAAGAATATGCCAGCATCTTCAATTACGAACCGTAAGATTGAAATTTATGATTAAAAAGTGATTAATTCTGCCCATTGTCAATAGGTATACGCCTTTCGGCGTAATAACTATCACAGCGTCAAACTCGTGGCTGGTGAAAAAACTGTCGCCTTTGTGGTTGTTTACGGTCGCGGACTTTTTGATGAGAAAGTAAAAAACGTCTATATATATAACTATCACAGCCTCAAACTCGTGGCTGGTGAAAGCCGAAAGGTTTTGACAAGTTAAATTCACAACTCTTGTTTATTGGCGTTCACGAAATTAACGAAATTACATGGTGTTAATTGGCGTTCACCAGCCACGAGACACTATCAACCAAATTTTTTAAATCTATTATGTTTATTGCATATGATTTCTTTACTAAAAAATTATCTTAGCGGTTAATACAGAAGTGTTTTATTAATTTTATATGTCGATAGGTGTACGCCTTTCCGCCTAATATTGCATAGGTGTACGCCTTTCCGCGTAATAATAGTTTAATTTTAAAGTCATAAAAGTAAATATTGAGTCCACATGATAAAGGCTTATGACATAGTTGACTGGGGTTTCTTAAGACTGGTGCTCCTAAGGTGGGATTGAGCTTAGAAGCTACTAGATTATGGGGTGTGTAACCTCTGCAAACTTTGTTGTATTGATTAATGGCAAGCCTGCAGATTTTTTTAAAAACATAAGGGGATTAAGACAAGGGTGTCCATTATCCCCTTTTCTCTTTCTTCTTGTTGTGGAAGGCTTAAGCAAAGCTATAAAGGAACATGTAAGAGATAAGAACTTAGAAGGCATTCATGTGGCTATAGGGCTATACATAACTCATTTGATGTTTGTAGACGACATAATTCTTTTTGGGAATGGCAGTTTTGGTGAGTGGATTTTATATAAGGACCTTTTAGAATTGTTCAGTAAAGCAACTGGTATGGCCTTTAGTCCACATAAATCAATGTTCCTTGAAAGTTGGATGGACAATAGAGGAATTAGCTTTAGTGAAGGAGATTCTTCCTTATGATGTAAATTCAGTAGATACACGTTTTAAGTATCTTGGTTGTTTTCTTAAACCCAATTGTTATAAGAAGACTGAATGGTATTGGTTGGTGAGAAAGTTTGAGAAAATGATTGCATGTTGGAGTATAAGATGGTTAAGTTTAGGGGGAAGGGTGACACTAGCTAAAGATGTACTTGAAAGTATACTTGTTTATTGGCTATCTCTGGCTAAGATCCTAAAAAGTATACTCAATATTATCAGAAGGAAAATGTTCAGTTTTGTGTGGTCTGGAAAAAAGGATAAAGAAGGGATACATTTGATAAGATGGGATAAACTAGCCAAACCTAAAAGGATGGAAGGGTGGCGTATAAAAAATTTATTTACTTTTGGGAAATCCCTTGCAGCAAAAAGCTTGTGGAGCTGCCTCATGGTACCTGGACTTTGGCATGAGGTAATTGTAAATAAGTACCTTAGGAAGAAGTCTGTGGTTGCATAGCTTAGATAAGGTAACAAAAAGTGGACTGGTGGTTCTAATATTTGGAGGGCAGTTATCTTTTTCAAGTATTATAAATGATTGGCTAGCCTGGAAGCCAGGAGATGGAAGGGATGTCAGAATTAGTACTAATCCCTTGGTTGGGTCACATAAATTTTATCAACTATCAAGGAATCTTATATCAAAACTAAAGGAGCTAGGATTATAATTCCTTTCACAAGTGATATCAATGGATCTGGAAAACACAAGACAAACAGGGTGGATAAAGGCAGAGGTTTTAGGATTGGAAGGAGACTCAAAAGATGAATGGAATTTCTATGTAAAAGGTTTAGCAAGCTTGGGAATTGAACCGAATAATGAAAAAGATTTATTAATGTGGTCATGGGATACCAAAAGTGGACAAGTAAGTGCAAAGAAAGCCTATGAAGTACAAATGTTGGAGGATGAAGTGACTAAACCTGTTTTCTGGTATAGTGATCTTTGAGAATGGTTGTTTCCATTAAAAATTAAACTTTTTATGTGGCTACTGCTAGAACAAAGAATACTAACTTGGGAAAACTTAGTTAAAAGAGGCTTTCATGGCCCTAGCAGATGTATTCTCTGTGGGATTTGTGAGGAGACTGTGAATCACTTATTTGTGGATTGTAATTTTACTAAAGAAATTTGTAATTTAATACTTAAGGATTTAAATTGTGATGGTATTTGGGAAGGAGGACATGCAAGTGATTGTATCCTGAACTGGAAAAGAAGGAAGGGAGAAAGTATAGAAATCCCAGGTCTAATCTGTTGGGAGATCTGGAAACATAGAAACCTAGCTATCTTTAAAGATAGACCATTGAGAGGAATAGAGTTTGTTCAAGTATTTTACAGGTTCTGGGAGAAATAGAAGTAGGTCACTTTAGGAAGGAAAGGAGGATTGATAGACCACCCTTACTCTTTTGGTATCAGGCTGTGGGTTTTTTGGATGGTGCTTCACAAGAAAGGGGGGAGATTTGTGGAGCAGGAGTTGTTTTAAAATGCCCAGTGTTGGGTACTTTTAGAATCAAAATGAATTGTGGCAGTGGCTCTAATACCAAGGATGAACTTCTAGCATTGTGGTGTATTTTATATTTTTCTCATTTTAAAAAGGTAACAAGGTTGCAGTTGGTAGGTGATTCAAAAGTGATTATTGATTGGTTTACTAATGCAAACAATCTATAGGTAGTTTCATTGCAACATTGGATGAAAAAGATTAGAAATCTCAGGAAGAATTTCACACAGCTTAAAGTCCAACATATTTACAGAGAATACAACAAGGAAGTTTATCTTCTTTCAAAAGTAGCATTAACTCTTGAGGAAGACGATTTATATTTTGCAGAGGTTAAAGAAGGACATGCATAATTTTTTGACAGATTAGACATATCTTAACTACACAGTTCACTGGAAAAAGACTTGATAATTTTGATTGGTTTAAAGAAGAAGTTTTTTATGAAGACTCTATAAAAGAGCTTCCTAGCTCTGTCGGTATGATAAGATATGATGTGTAATCTCTGATTGTATTGCAACAGGGAATGAAGAGAAATTATGAACTTCTAAAAGTTATTGTAACAGATCAATTATATTTCCTAATATAAGCCATTTTTCTTATGAAAAAAATATATTCTAATCATCATCACATCATATATATAATAATAATATTTTTATAATAAAAAATATTTTTTAAATCATGAATTTACTCAATATCTACCTAATGGAAAAAAAGTTGTCTATTCTTACCGTGTGAACATGCAAAGAAGGGAACTAAACTTTTCAATATGGATTTATTTTAGATTAATTGATCGATAATTTTCTGATAGATATGTGGAATTTTGTGGACTAGGTCACAAGCTAGTACCTAGCAAGAAACTTGTGACTTGGTTTTGACAACTCCTTTAATTAAAAAACTACAATAAATTGCCCACTAGTTTTATATATTGTTGCACCTAATCTGTTGCGCCTCTTTCATCACCTAAATGAGCAAAACAGAGGTGCTTACAAGCTTAGTTGGGTTAGCTAAGAAAGACAGCAGTAAAGGAAAGGGTTAGAAGAATAAACATAAAAGACTAAGCTAAGAATTAAACTAGGAAAGGAAAAAACAACTAAACTATTGTGCATAAGGACATAAGAACAATAAACAAACAAGACTCATGTCACCAATGGAAAGGATTGTATTAGTGAAAAGAAAACACCAAAGAGAAAGGGGCCTTTGGGTCCCTTCTTCCTCCAAGGGAGGGCTCTTGGACCCCCAAGATTGAGCTCTTCTTACAACTTGGAAACTTGAAA
>SNQJ01S0208689.1:0-16152 GCA_010110895.2 Picea sitchensis | reverse complement strand
AGTGTGTGTGTGATTGGTCTTTATTTCATTTTCAGGATTGAGCATTGAGTTAATCATTTTGGATTGGTGTGAATAAGCAAGTGTTAGATTGAATAGACATTTCATTCTCAGATTTTGAAGGTAGCTATTTCATAATTTGAAGTGTGGGACTGATATTTTGAGTTTATGACTGTAGTAGACCTAGTATCGCAAGGGACCATGAGACTTTATATTTCATCTTCATGTGATGTAATAAAGTATTTCAGTTATACTAAACTTCCCTTGTGCTGGTTTGATTGAATTACATGAGGTTGAAGTTGGCTTTTGTTTCGAGATTGGTTGGAATTGATTGTTTTAATTTCTACAGGAGACAAGCTTCTTAAAGTTCATCTTTTCAATTCAAGCGTCTGAAATGAACATAATTGTTTCTCTAGGACAACATCTCTTTGATTGACTATTTGTTTAAGTTTTATTATCAGTTTTCTCTTCTAGGTTCAGAGAATACTTTGAAGTATTTAGAAATCTTAGAAATAGGATTTTTATGTTATTAATTATTTCCTATATGCAACAGACTTAGGTAGGTTACTTGTTCTTGGCACATATGGTGTAACAAATCTTTCGATTACGAATCCCAGATTGACATTTAAATGAGTGTGAGATATACATTGAACATATTTACGCACCAATAGGGGGCATCCCCAACCAAGGTCCATAAAACACTATATAGGGAGAAATCCCTGCTCAAGCTATGTCATCTAATTTCGGGAACCAATCGGTGATACAACACCATAAACAAATCCCTTTCGTTGGACAGGGCCATCATGACATATACCAAAACCTAGGCCAACTGTCTAACTTTTCCCAACAACCTGGTGCCAGCCAAAAGCCAGGCCCTTCTTTTCATGTAAATACTTTGCAACCAAGACTACCTTTTCTGACAACTCTACATTTTCCAGACCTATCGAGATTTTTAAATGACCCAATTTGTCATGATCCACGTTGCCCCCCCATGCTAACTGAGTTTCCTTCTGACATACATAAGTGTGAGGGAAAGCCTGACAAAGATCTAGGTGATCACGTGACAAATTTTCACTTGTGGTGCTCATCTAACTCGTTGAAAGATGACTCCGCTTAGTTGCACTTGTTTCAATGAACTCTTATAGGGGGTGCATCGAAATGGTATATCTAGCTTGACAACTTGGAGTATTCTTACTTTGATGACATTGCCATGGTTTTCTTGAAGAATTTCCAATTTACAGTGAGATATGATGCATACACTGATTTGTTGACCAACTTCAAGGAGACAAAAGCCGACCATATCTCAGATCACATCCAAGAATGGCAACGACGAAAGAGTTTGATTAAATTCAAGGCCCCTCCTACATTCTTTCTTGAGTGGTTCTTAAAGTATTTGGTTCCTTGAGTGTCCAAAGATTAGCAACATCTGCGGTGTTTTCTGAAGAAGAGTCTATTATGAGAACCCAACAGCTAGAACTGATTTACTCTCAATCCAACATGCTTTACGATGTCTTACTTGATGCGCCACGGTCAACTCTTGACAAATACAAACAAAATTTTGGGCCCCACATTGATGGCATAGTGGGATCAACACAAAACAAGTCCACATATCTGTTGTCTAATAAATTACAACAATTTTCGATTCAACAGATTGTGGCCAACCAAACTCCTAGTTCGGTTTCCCCCACAACCCAGACATCGAATGTAAACAGTGTACAATTGAAAAATCCCAAGGCTAAACAACAGACCAAGGAAAATAATAAACATAAAAACAAGAAGGGTAAGGGGGATTAAAAGGCTGCTAACAATGATGGCGAGGGAAAAACCGAAAAGAGGAAGGTGAATTTTTCATGTAAGCTTTGCACAGAAGAACACTTAACTCACCTATACCCTCGGCTTGCGAAATCCCATAAGTTATTGGCACAAAAACAACCTGCTGTATTGAAAAACCATTTTCCACAATGGAAAAATATGTCTCAAGCATCCGCATCCATAAGCGTGGATGGGGGAATTCAGAGACCCCCTGCGCCTAATTCAAAAACATGGCCGCAAAAATTTATATGATGAACGCTGAAGCTCATTTATCAACTAGGACTCATGACTACAAAACGCCAAAATCTGTTGAGAAGGGAAAAGAGGCCTCCAACCCATTGAATCCTCTTCAAATTGAGAAGACAGTGGGAGAAACAATGACCCACATTCCTAAAGGTGCGTTCAAGAAGGCTTCTCACAACCCAAACTCCAGGGCTTCTTAGAATTACTCCATTTTGGAGGATATGACACTAACTACTTATGAAATATCTTCTTTGGAGGTTCTCCAGAGTTTCCCCTCACAATGAAAAGCATTTTTGTCTGCCTTGGGAGCGACAGAACCCAATAACTTAGGAATGATCGTTTTCAATCTGATTAACCTTAAATCTCATCTTCCTCACCATGTCTCCTTTTATATAGTAGTGGCATACGCCATGAAATCGTTGATACAAAACATTTTCCATGTCGAGCCTCTTTTTTTTCACCTCCAATTGCCTTATCTTGTCCCATATCCTAACCAATTTTGCCTCATACATATGCACTCTCTGCCTATTTTCCTCGACAAACATGTCATTTAACAATTGTTTTGTACATGAGATAATATTCGTTTAGTGATGATTTATGTGGTTTATTAAATTTTAGAATTGAATAATTAATTATTATTATGCTCCTAATTACTTTGACTATTATTAAGCATCTTCATGACAAGGAATCACTTCATCCGGTACTACCGCTGGTTCGGTACTACAATAACCAACTGATCTATTCTGGTACTCCGCTTGATCCGATACTCCACCTAATCCGATACTCCACCTGATCCAACCAACTCTATGCTGATCCGGTACCATCTCTGATCTGGTACCACCGTTGCGTTGATCCAGTACCCGGATCTATTACTATGCTAGTTCGGTACCAACTGTGCTATTTCGGTACCAACATCCTACAGGATTTCGGTACCATATTTTCACCTCTATTTTCGTGCATATAAAGATGAATCTAAAAATTATGGGATATGGGTTTTGTCCAGAGCAGAGTTTACATGTGGAAATGTGGGGAAAAATTCATTCAATCACACGTGTGGACCTCCAGCTCAAGGGGAATGATTCAACCAAAAATCATCAAATATTTCTAAACTGCCATATTTCTTCTTTATTTTCGTGCATATGGAAGCATATATTACAAAACCATCAAATGGATTTTTAGAAAAATCCTTTAGCTACAAAACCCATAAATCGTTTCTCAAAATTCACAATGGATAGAGATATATCAAAGAATCTTTAACCCAAATTTGTAATATATGGTGAAAAACCCAGATTTTGTGCATAAACAGTTTAAACGAATTCTGAGTTGGGGGATTTGTTTTGATCCATCCCCATTGAATTTCCTTGTACAAAAATGAAGGTAGGATTACTGAGGGAGGAGGATTTACACTGTTATGCTGCAAATCATATTTCTGAATAGTCTCCTTTTGTAGATGTACTTGCTGAAGAATTAATATGAAGTTAAATTCATCGATTCTATGTGTTCTATAAAGTTTATTGTTCTGTGAGTTTTCTCTAAGCTTCCCTGTTTGCATGGCAAGGGCCCACCGTTCCGACTTGGAAAGCTTGTTGTAATGGTAATGTGGATCTAATTTCTGTAAGTGTGTGTGTGGCGTGATTTTGTACATAACAGTTGTGAGTAGAAATGTTTGATATAAGTAAGTTGTGAGTTATACTATAATCTAAATGTGGATGCATCAAAATATGTGAACAATAATCTAGTGGTATCTTTATAATCATTTATAATTTATGTGTGTGAACATTTATGATTTCTGCGTGTGATCATTTATTTTTGAATTGTGTTATTTTAATCTCAGTTTTTATCTTGCAAAGTGTGGTAGTACAGGAACAATTTGAGAGGCCATCCTTCACATTACATGAGCCAACAAATGGAACATCTCATTAAAACCTTTGTTTCCTGTGTAGAAATAAAGTAACTTTTCAGAATTTCTAGGTTGCATTGAATTTCCTTTTTGATTTGAAGAGTGTGAAGAACTAGACAACTTGTAAGTTGATATTGAAGTGAGTAATTACAGGAGTAAGATTAGAATCCATATTTCACCTTCATGAGCCAGTAAATGGACAATCTTGTTGCCTGTAAGAGAGCCTTTGGAGTGCATGTTAACTAGAGTCTTTTCTTGGAATTTTGTTCTTTAATTTTTGCACAGTCTGTAAAACATAGATTAAGGATTGCAAAACATAGTGTGTGTTTTGAAGTGTTATTAATTCTTGCTATACTCATCAGACGTAGATAAACCACCTGTTTCCGGCACATATAGTGTAACAAATATATTGATTACGAATCCCGGTAGATAATTTATGTTTGGTAATATATTATGCATATAATTGCACCAACATTTCGTATGGTGGTTGATGAGGGTGCCTCGACTTGCGCGATTTCATTGGCATGTCGGAGGGCCATTGGCCAGCTCAATTTGTCTCCATCGCCTAAATTTCTTATGGATTTTGACGGTCGATCGTTCAGACCACACGGTATAATTCCCTCTTTTCCTGTGCAGTCGGAGGGTAAAACTGTGTGCGTCGAGGTTGAAGTAGTCAATGCACCTCTCGACTACAATATTCTGTTAGGATGGAGTTGGACTTATGCAATGCATGTGGTTGTAGCCACCTTTTCTTGGTTCTTATGATTTCCGCATGAAGTTCGCATTATAACCGTTGATCAATTGTCCTTCTCTCATCCTAACCCTTCATCAGGGGCTTCCACAGTCCCGATGATTGATAACCCACAACTAAGCACTTTCAATTTAGGTGTCATATTGTTTCCATCTTTGATGGGAACTTTTGATTAGCCTTTGCCTTCCAATGATGTAAGGTTTATTTCGGTCGTCCTCGACCAGTCGAAGGCTGCAATTTTGTAAGTGTCATCTTTTAAAACAAGCTACTTTCACGACCCATGGAATTTACCTTCCCCATCAACTTCGATAGAAGGGGTATGGCACCTTGGCATGGCCATGCCCTTATCTACTACTGAGGTTTCATATAGTGTTGTCCAACAAGCCTCAACCAACCCTGATATGGCTCCCCCATAGGAGCTAGATCTAGTTCTCGAGCCTATTTGGGCTTAATACTCTCTTGCTGCTTAGGACCCTTTAGACTTAGTATTTCCCTTCGACGAGGAAATTTTGGAGGCAATGATTGGTCCAGGAAGACCTTGGGATGATCTTCACCATAGATATTATTTTCTTCTCGAGTTCAGTAGAATAGAGACAAGAGAGCTTGTTACGACCATGAATGGAGATAGCCCTTTTCTGATTAACCCTCTGGCTACACACATAGTATACACTGAGGGAAACATAGCAAGTATTGTTCCAATGATTCCTATCGATATCTACAAAATCTCTGGCATCATGGAAAATGTCTTCGCTGGAGCAGATTACTCCCCCAATGAGATTCAAATCTGCACCAATTTGTTTAAGGAGTTCCATGACATTTTTTACTGGTATTATGTGGAGATGCCAGGCATCGACCCATGAATTTTTGAACATGAAATCACGACTTATCCTGATGTCAAATTGGTCTAATAGAAGCTTCGCCTGGTCAATCCTTGAAGAGAAGCAGTGATAAAGGCTGAGGTAGAGAAACTCCTCAAAGATGGTTTCATATACCCCGTACCATTGACAGAATGGGTATCGAACCTGGTTCCTGTCAACAAGAAGAAACTCAAGATTCGTGTATATATGGATTTCCGTGATTTAGCAAATCTTGCTCGAACGACAATTTTCCAACCCTGTTTATTGATAATATTGTCAATGGGTGTGTAGGTTGTGAGGTATTTTCTTTCATGTACGGTTTTTTGAGATTAATCAAATTCAAATCAAACTCGAGGACCAACATAAAATGACTTTTATTTTTCCTTGGGGTACCTTCGCGTATCAAAAAATGACTTTTGGCCTGAAGAATGTTGGAGCTACTTTTCAGCGGGCCATGTCTTTTTCTTTTCAAGACCTCAAATACATAGACAAGGTGTACCTAGATGATCTAGCATCATGTTCTTGCAAGAGATCCGATCATCCCACCCATTTATGACTAATCTTTGAACGATGTCACTACTATCATATTCGCTTGAATCCAAACAAGTACAATTTTTGTGTGACATCGGGTTGTTTATTAGGTTTCATCATGTCGACAAAATGGATCATGGTCGATCCTCTTAAGGTTGAGAAAATAGTTCAATTGCCTCCCCCGCGCACAATTCCCCAACTTCATAGTTTACAAGGGAAAGAAAAATTTCTTCGATGTTTTGTCACTAATTATGCCAATATTATGAAAGGGTTCATGCATCTTTTAAAAAAGGGAGTCCCATTCTATTGGGATGAAGCAACTCAACACTCTTTTGATGCATTGAAACGTGCTCTGACGTTTGCTCCTCTACTCATGCCTCCTGATTATGGCAAGGATTTACTATTATATGTGGCTGCCACAGAGTCCAGAATAGACATGGTCGTGGTAAAAGAAGATGATGCGCTCAAAGATCATGTTATCTATTATCTTAGTTCATATCTAGTGGGACCGGAACTCAATTATTCACATGTTGAGAAACTCGCTTTGGCAGTTGTTCACACTGTCCAACGGTTTCGTCACTATATATTACTTCGCAAGACTACTGTTGTCGCCATTGTCAATCCCTTTCAATATGTGTCAACATGATGTGTCATCAGTGGAAAAATCAGTCAGTGGATAGTTATCCTCCAAGAATTTGACTTGGATTTCATTGCGGAAAAATATGATAAGTACTTGGTCTTCGCAGAGTTAATCTCAGATCCACCGGTCCAAAGTGGTGATGTTTCACTTGAAGAGTCACCAATTAATGGAGATATTTTTCTAATCGCTTCTTCGGACCCTTGGTATGGAGATATACTTGTGTATCTTCAGACTTTGAAGTTTCCCACCTCTGCTTCTTGTGATGAGCGTCGACGAATACGACACCAAGCGCACAATTATCTCATCCAATAAACGAGCCAAGACTTCATGGATATAACCTGTCTTTCCCACTGTTGGATTAATCACTATAACATACATTAGGACCAGAGTTTGAATCTTACAAATTTCCATACACCTTATAAAAGAATCGATGTCTTGGCACGAAAAGGAGAAACATTCATAAGGGATTTAAAAAAAAAACTGTTTAACCATTTATTTCCACAACAGATTTTCCATAGACCTCATATGGTGGCCACAAGGAAAATATGCCTATTTATTCACTAATAGTTGAATGATAATTTGAAGTTGTTGCAAGTCTTCCAAATACTGGGTAAAGGGTATGGTGTTATTCAAGGAAAAAACAAATTATTCTTTTGTTTGTCAGAGAAAAACCCTTGAATTTTAATCACCAAGGATGAGTGAAACCAAAAAATACTTTCTATAATTATTTGTCAATAGTCATAGCAACAGAAGAAACACTCATTTTGGGTGCAATGCAATCACATAATCCAAATAGAAAGGAACTCGAACACTAATCTCATCTTGAAACGTTTAAATGCCAACAAAGAGGAAAATCCATATAAATGCAATTTGCACAGCCATGATAACCACATACATTCATTATAACTTTGGAAAGAAAGCACAGTCTGTAAGCAAATATAAGAGCCAACATCATGATTTTATTTGGAGCGGAGCTACAGTTCATGAATGGAGAGGTAAGAGCCAACTTACCTGTATGGAGAATTTTAAAAAATCAACAGACACCACTATTCTTTCCAAGGACGAGAAAAACAGAGGCAACACCAGCCAAAGAAAATAACACAAATGAAAACAAAGTGAGGTTGGTGACCTCGAGGTAGGGTTAGAGCGACGTGCAGTAATTTCACATCGTTTCTCACATTAATTTCCATCAACTAGAGCCAAGTACAAGCACACCCAATACATCCAACACATATTCCACTACATTTGCCACATAACATTTCAATCCAAAAATTGAATTTTCCTCCTTTCATTAAGCTCATAAGTTTTATATGCATACTCAACACTTAACACAAAAACATGTCATGTCCCACATTCCTTTCTAGTGAAGGATTACCACATCATAAAACTTATCAATTGTCCATGATAATAACAAGTATACCATAAGTGCAATATGCCATAACTATATGTGGATCATGCTTGGAATTTGAATCAACAAATCAAAATATATGTGTAGTAAGAATAAACCAAGATGCTTATTAGAACACACATTTTCCCCTTTTCATTTCTTTTTCAAATTAAATTGCCAACACACCCATCATTCATCCAAAAAGTAGTTTTGAATTTATGGGTTTATTCCCAAACTGTAGAATCAATTTTGCAAGGTAGTCATGAGAACAATCAAATAAAATCATATTTCATCATCATTCCATAACGAGGTCCCACATATTTATTATATTGTTAGATATATATAAGTAATAAGGCATTGGAACCCATTTTCTTACAGGGATTCCATGTTGCATTTTTTTGGGCGTCAACAAATTGATGACTCCATAGGGAAATATGTTCTCAAGAGATTTAGAACTCATAATTTTCAGTTTTTCAAATCAGTAGAAGTAGGTGATCGAAAACTGCTGAAAAGAATAGTTATGCAACTGGGGGAAAAAGATAATTTAAGGGAAATAATTAGACGGGACTTTGGGGAATAACCTATGGAAAGTGATATGCATGAGGGAAGTTGGTCCTGTATGCATAACAGTCGAATAAGATGTAACAGATAATGCTTTTTATAATTTCAAGGAGAATGCTTCTGATATTCTCTTGAATCTCAGGATGGAGGGAAGAAATGGATAGCATAAACAAGGAAGAAGACAAAACCAACTATACTACAACAATATTGAAAGAAAAAATCTATTTCAGCGATGTCTGAAAGGAGGACATCATGACAATTGTGTGTATCTTATCGATCAACAATACTTACAAAATGACATTGTTATGGAAAAACAGATCCATAATTTATTTCTCATGATTATGAGAAACAAACAACAGAAATTAAAAAATCAACAAACCAAAGAAAAAAAGAGGAAAATAGTAAGACAAAAGGCTATATACAACAATCATGTTTACACAAGCATTATAGATCAAGCTAGGTCCAAATAATGTTTCAAGTGGGAACCATTAGTACTGTAAGAGAACAATCACTCCTCCAAATCCTCTAGAAGGTATGAGTTTGTACCTAGGATAAAAGTGATTTTGAAAGGACCTAGCCACAATTTTTGGAATTTAGAATGTCTCCCTCTTTTAGCATGGGATGAGTCCCATAGTAGGAATTTGTCATCAATCTTGAATTCAACAACCTTTGCTCATTTGTTAAAATAAATTTTCACTATTTGTTGTCTTCTTTATAGGTTCTCCAAGGCAAAGTTTCTTTGTTCTTCCAGGGATAACAATGCATTTATCCTTTGGGGAACATTAGAAGAATTTAATTCTTCAGTCTGTAACATCAACCATAACGAGGAAAAGTATATCTAAGTAGGCATAATAGCCTCTTGTCCATATACGAGCTGAAACAGAGTAAATCCTGTACTTGCTTTGGTGGTTGTGAGGTCTGCCTAGAGAGCATAAGGGAGAAGTGTATGCCACTGTCGAGATTTTTCTTCTATGATTCTCTTTATGATCCTAACTAGATTCTTGGTAGTGGACTATGCTTTCCCATTTCCCTAAGGGTAATAATAAGATGAAGTGAAATGTTTAACCCCTAACTTAACCAAAAATTGAGTCAATTTTGCAGAAATGAAGGTTGGTCCATTGCCCATAATGATCTCTAATGAAATGTTGAATCTCGAAAATATATTAGATTCTAGGAAATAAATTACATGTTCATCATGTGCATGTCTGAGAGGGACAACCTCGGTCCACTTAGTAAAGTAATCAGTGGCTGTCAAAATAAAGATATTCCCTACATAAGATGGAGGATTGATAGGACCAATAAAATCTAGACCCCATTTAGAAAAAGGGAAATCTGGAAGGACAGATTGTAAAGGCATGGTAGAAAGGCGTTCTTTCCCAACAATTTTTTGGCATTTATCATGGGATCTTGCAAATTTATATGAATCGCGGAATATCGAAGGCTAGTAGTAATCATTTCTTATGATATTAAGAGTAGTATCCTTAGCATAAAAATGGCCACCGATGTGAATGACAGAAGCTGATAATACATGGATTTCAAATAATAACTTATGTGCTTCTTCATCATTTACACATCAAAGTAACAAACCATCAACAAACCTCCTAAACAAAAAGTCTCCTAGAATGATATAATTGGAAGATTCAAGGAAGAGTCTCCTTCTCTAGTGAGGATCTAAGTTATCTGGGAACCTTTGATGCTACAAATAATACACTATATTTTTATACCAAGGATTCTCAACTATAGAACGATTTTTATTTTCAAATTATATAGAATAGTGTTGAAAGAGGATTATCTTGGTCATCAATTTCTTCACTTGGTTCAGGATACCGAGCTAAGTGAAGAGCTAAGTCTCGTCCCTTGATTGTATTCGAAGTCATGATCATAAAATCATGCTCCTGAATTTTGGCAAGCCAATGTGCGAGTTTTCCTAAAACATAAGTTTGTGAAAGAAGAAACTTGACAATACGTAAAGGGACTTTTACATGTGTGTGTTTTCCAAAAATAAAATGGTGAAATTTTTCTGTAGCCTTGACAAGAGAAAAAACATGTTTCTCAATATAAGAGTTTGATTTCATCGTTTGATAAACTATGGCTCATGTAAGCTACAAGTTTTTCATTGTTTTTATCATCACTTTGTAAGAGCATAGCAAAAATTGCTTCCTCAGTAGCATTGGTATATATGATAAAGTCTTTCTCAAAATTTGGTTTCTCCAGAATCAGTGTAGAGTTGATTGCTTTCTTAATCCTAAGGAAATCTTTCTTGATGTCATCTATACAAGAAAAATAATGATATTGATTCAAAATATTGTGGATTGGTTTAACCATGACAACAACATCAGGAATAAACCTACAGAAAAAATTAATAATTCCCATGAAAGCTGGAACGTCTTTCTTGGAGGTGGGTGTAGGGAGGTTTAGAATGGAAGTAATACTCTCAGGATCTATGCTTATACCTGAATAATAAAAAATATGACTGAGGATTTTTCCCTTCGTGACACCAAAAATATATTTGGAAGGATTTAAAGAAATGCCAAATTTTCTTCAGCGCATGAGAAATTTTCTAAGATGACCAAAATGATCCAATTGGTTTTTGGAATAAACTGTCAAATCATCAAGATAAAATTGGATAATATTACCAATTAGATTGTCAAAATATATCTTCATATATATTTGAAAAGTGGCACCTACATTAGACAATCCAAAAGGCATGCGTTCATAAGAAAATGTGCCCCAACATGTGGTAAATGTGGTTTTATACCTATCAGTCCTTTTTACCTTGATTTTATTATTCCCGGAAAAACCGTCAAGTAAGGACATCATTTGAGACCCTGCAACCTATTGTAAATTGATTTCCATATTAGGAACTAAGTTTGAAACCCACTCGAAATACTTAACTAGAAAGATTATATTAGCTTTCAACAATTTTTCCAATTCTTTTAGAATAGTGGCTTCAAGCGTAGGGTTAATAGGTATTTGTTTTTTCCTAACTGGTTTTACCCCTTCCTTTATAGGAATGGAATGTTGTATGAAATAAGGATCAAAACCATGAAGATCCTCGTATGACCATGCAAAAAAATCTTGAAATTCACGGAGTAATTCTGTGAATTTTGTTTTTTCTTCATCAGAACATTGGGCACCTAATAAAATGATATTTGGAGATTCGAATTTCCCAATATTCAAGTAAATTGTATCACCAAATTTACTTTTCTACTCCTCTTCCTTATGTGTTTCTTTGTTGCCTACATCACTTGACGAAAATGAAATTTCAAGAGGAGTCAATCCTTTAGGAAATTTGTCATCTTCAATAGATATGATTTCTTAGATATTAAACGGTTCATTTTGTATGAAAGAACAAATTCCTTCATCTCTCGGGAAAACTTGCCATGATTCTATGTTATTAGGGATGTGAGGACGATATAGAGATTGAAATGTATACTTAGGTCTTTGAGCTAAGATTTTCCAGGTACGAGATGCTTCAAAAACAAATGGACTATCATCCATTGAATTAAGTTCCCTGTTAACATGAGTGGTGTTAAACGATAACAGATTTGAAATGAGAATCCAAATGGATTGAGTATAAAATTTAAGTAACTTATTTTTTGGTGAATAAATATTATGTACATGATTCAAAACAAGTTTAGAATCACCAAAAACTGTAAGGTGGCCACAACCAAGGTTATATGCATTTTCGATGCCTAACAATAAGGCCTCAAACTTGGTGACATTGTTTGTGCAAGCAAATTCCAACCTATAAGAAACATTTTGGATTTTACCTATGGGAGAATATAGAATGATGCTGGCTCCATTACCTTCGTTTGAACATGAGCCATTGAAATGCATGTGCCACACACCATCATCAAAATAAAATGGTTCAAGCGTAGTGTCACCCTCATCAACAAAGATAGAGTACACTCCCATATCTTCTTCAAGATAATTTACATTAGGTTGATGAATGCTCTCTATATATAGTGAAATTATTCCTTCCCTAAGGACTATAATGTTCTTTCCATTTTGAGGGACAAAAAAATGTGTTCCATCAAGTGAAAGGTATCCACTAGTTAAGGCTTGTCAATCTCTTCCTAAAATAATTGAATAGTTGCTCACCAACATATCAATTACCTAGATGTTGAGGGTTGTTCTTATCTTTGGATGTGCACATAGAACTAAGGTTACATATTTGATTTCACCTATAGTTGATTGTTGCAAACTATTATAAGAGAGCATGCTTCTATAATTTTCATTAGTGCAAGATAAGCCAAGCTCTTCCATGATAATTCTAGATATTACACTTGGACCAGACCCACCATCAATTAGGAAACAATGAGCTATTTTATCCATTATTTTTACAGAGATATAGAAAGGTTTTTTTTTACAGGGTTCCTAAAATTATTTACACCTATCTTATTTATAGTTGAATCCTCTTCCTTTGACTCTTCAAATATATTGGCTATGGTAGAAATTTTACCTTCCATAAAGTTTTTGGTATGCTTTTGTTGTGCTGGGACGACAACCATGTCCAAAAGAGTAGAATCAACTTTAATATTAGCCAATTGATTAAGGATATTATACTTAGAAGATGTGAGAGGAGAAGCCACCCCTTCATTATTTGAAATTATGATAGCTTGTGTAACAACACTTTGAGAAGATGAGCTTGGGGTGGAAGAAGTGCGAGGAAGGTTATATTTTCCCTTGAAATGTAAGATTTATTCCTGGTATTGATTACCATAACATCTTCTGGTTCAACCCAATATAAAACAACGATTGTGGTATCAGGACTTCTGCCAAAGATCTTATCTCTAGCATTTTTCTTAACTTTGCAAGTACTTTCTTCATGATTTTCTTCACAGAAGTTACACCAAATGTGAACCATTATGGCCTTTGGATGAAAAGTGTTTTCATTAGTATTTCTAAAAGGTTCTAAAGAAGAAGAAGAATATGCCCCAGGGGCATAGGAAGAGGCATTCCCTTTTTGCTCGTAGGATATCATCCTATTATTCATATCTTTCACAAGTTGTAGGAGGGTAGACATATATGTTTGATTGACCAAGTCTCCCTTAGGGAGACCCGTTCTTTCGAGTTTCTCCTCATATTATAGGAAAGTATGAAGAGTGGATCCAAGTTTGTCAATAACATTCTTTTCAAGTCTATGACTATAAGGAGAAGGTAATGCATTATAATAATGCATGAAAGAAGTCTGATTTTGAGGACGGATTAGTTCAAGGATTTTATTATATAATTTGGTTAAGTGAAGGTTAAAAGATTTAATGGTTTCACCATACTTATAGGAAATATTGTTGTATTCCCTTAAATGCTCATCTGGACTCTTGGGTTGTCCATAAGTGGACTTGAACCAATAAACCAATTCTTTGCAAGTGGAAAGTATTTTGGGAGGGAGGTAAAAAAAATTTGTTGCAACTTTCCCTTTGAGAGAGTTGACAAATAAATGCATGAAAGTGTCATTATCATTGGCTCCTATGTTATGACAAGCATTAGAAAATTCTACTAGGTGTTCATTTGTAGTAAAGGTGCCATTTCCCGAAAACCTAGGCAAATGGTCTTTGAATTATGGTAATGGGTGAGTGGCTAGTGTGAGATTCAAGGGAAGATACATGCCAAGAGGTGGTTGTAGCATATTCTTCAAATTGGAAAAGTACATATTTATTTATGACTTTAGCAGGATTAATAGTAGATTGAATAGAGATTTGATGACTGCAGATACTACCAATTACTGATGAAGCAGAAGGTTGTGAGGAGGAGGCACCTCTAGTGTCACTACCACTACCCACAGATGTCATGTTGAAGGTGATAGGTATGGGTGATAAAGGTGAACTGAAATAATCAAATAAAGTTCGCCTACGAGCACTTTCTTGTGTTGATAAGACAATTTTCCTTCTTCCTATTTCAAAAATAGGAGTAGCTTCAGTGGACAACCCTCTTCTCCTTCGAGAGATGCAAGGATTAGAGGACACGAAAAGAAAGAAAAAAGAGGTAGGAAAACATAGGTTACTATTTATTTTTGGGCTGCCTTTGCCTGGCTTCCCAACATTCACGAATATTATGTCCGTTTCAATTACTTCCCAAGAGTGTTCAAGTTCAGCATGAGTACTAGAAATTTCTAAAATAGTGTTGAATAAAGTCAATGCAATTTTGGTTTGGTCATCAAGATTTTTTCCAATATTGGGTTGTCTTGTAAAAGGTACTTTCATGGAAAAATCAGTCAAAGAGGAATCCGATAAAACAGAAAAATAAAATATAATTGTGATATAATCAACCAAAGAGATATGGAAGATATCCCCAGTATGGTCACCAAATAGATGTTGAGGAAAAGGTATCAAGAACCTTAATCAAGCATTTTCAATCTTGTTGGGCTAAGGCAAGATAGTTGGGAATGTTACCAGGGGTTTATAGCCTAAAAATAAAATAAACAATCACTTAATCCACAGGTATTAAGTGTGAGGGACCAAGGCTGGTTTTTTATATATTATATGTAACTCTGTAAGAGAAATAAACTTAAACAAAAATTACATGAGTATGTACATGGGGATAAACGAAAATATGAACCAAATCATCAAAATACATATGTGAGACTGAAATGAGAAATCTGATTTTTATATTGATTTCATTTTGAGATACAAAGTTGAATTCTCTTTACAAACCCATGCGAGGGTAGGGACCAAAGTCATATTTAGAAGCCTCTAATGGGAACCATACAAAAAGAATGTGACAACAAAAGACAAATGAAGCTAAATATCTAGATCAACTTGTCATAAACTTTTGTCACTTCACTCTGCAAAATACTCTTTATCAGTCATGAAATTTAATTCATAAAAATACAAGAACACACAGACTGCCAAAGATAAACCACACACCTTTAAAGACAAGCGACTGAAATATATGATTCAGTTCTGAATCCTATTGCCTTCAATAAGACCATGTTGCTCATCAAGTTGTTTAAGCCTTCTAGTAAGCTCAGAATGAATGAAAAATGAAAGTATCTCACAAGTATATAGAAAACCTTATTGTAGAAGTTCTCCCTCTATTATCTCCTTCCTTGTCTCTTCATTTGATTGAGGTTTTATCCCTTCTCAATAAGTTATGGTAGTTCAACTAACTTTCTTTTTTTAAGCTTAATAGATTAACTAATTAGCTCAGACAAATAAATAATAATATATATAGGTAAGAGTCTAATTAAATAATAACTAAATAGGTGGGACCCCTTGTGACTCCCATTTTCAATTTATTTTAATAATCATCAAAACATGAATTATAAAACCCCAAACATTTGATTCAAACATCCTCCTTGTAACTCCCATTCTCATATTAATAATCAAATATTTCAATATCAACAAAATATAACATGACTATATCCAAAAATGGCATTATACCCATGATGTCCAAAACATTGTCTAAATATGTATTTGTTGTCCAAAACATTGTCAAAATAAAAATATTGTCCTCAAAAGAAAATGACAT
>SNQJ01S0208688.1:0-16152 GCA_010110895.2 Picea sitchensis | reverse complement strand
AATAAATTATTTCAATAATAATTTTAATGGAGAAATTAGAAGTGGGTTAACCCTAAAATAAGGAAAGTCGGCCAAGTGACCTAGAAGATGTTTTTAAGGAAGCTACTTGCAGAGTATAAATAAGAGGAAAGGCTCTATCATTTAACACACACTTGAGCATATTGAATATATATAGGTGTCTGAGGTAACCAAGGATATATAAACCATAATTTTGAGTGAAGGTGAAGAAAAGAAGTCTGAAATGCAAGGAAGGATAAATTCTTTTGATGGTGCTTTCTAAGGTATGTTATTTACAGGTCATCTCACCATTTTCGCTATAACTTTTTTTCTATAACGATTCAGACCGTGAAATTGCTATGCCATTGTGAAAACATATCCAAGTATCTATGGTAAAACATTCATCTTGTGGGTCGTTGTATTTTGGGATTTACACTCCATGGAAAATAGGGTTTGTGGCTAGTCCTGAAACTAGTCAAAAACAAGTGTTTCGGGTAAAAACGTTGTAACTTCTTCATAGCAGATCTAAATTCAGTGAGACCAAATGTGTAGGTTAGGGTACATTCTGTAATATGTTGTGTAACAGTTTCAGATCAATTCAGCAAATATTCCGTGCGGGGAACTCTCTACAAGGTCGCTCTCTAGAATAAGCCAGAATTCAACAAGGTATGTCAGTTTTGCTATAACTCCTTTTTTGAGAGGTTCCAAGTAGTGACACTTGGAGGAATTGCATAAAACACACTGAAGAACATTGTGTATCATTTTTACATCATTACAGGTACAAAGTTATGATTACTTCAAGTTAGGGTTGTTGTCTAATCCAAAACTAGGCATGTGAGACTAAAGAAAAGTTTGATGAAAATGCTAGTCTCTTGTTGTTAAAATTAAGGAATTTTTGCAGGAATGTGATCATATACACCAGGTCTATTACAGAGCTACAAATCATATTTATATGATGAAATTGATGAGGGCTTTTGGTTGAGTTACATGTTGAGTACATGCTTGAGACAAGTAGTTGATGAGTTGGCACATACATGAGGTGTATAGTTGATGATGTTGGTTGATGATTAGTTGACACATGATTGGTACATACTTGGTACATGGTTTGATGCACTTGTTTATGGTACAGGTTGATTATAGGTTGTTTGGTACAGGTTGGTGCATGGTTTATGCACTTGTTTATGGTACAGGTTGATTACAGGTTGAGGTACAGGTTGATGCATGCTTGATGCATGGTTCGGATTTATTGGTACAGATTTACAACAATATATCTCACAGTGATAGTGTGACAGTGGTTCCATCATTCTACTTCTACTTCAGGGTGGCAAGACGGGGCAAGGACAAGCGGTTGTAGCCACCTTCCGGTTGTAGCCGGAGACATAGGGGGGTGTAGCCTCCTTCTGGTTGTAGCCAGAGAATTGGGGAGTTGGAGCTTCCCTCAGGTTGTAGCCTGAGAAACCAGGGGGTTGGAGCCTCCTTCCAGTTGCAGCTAGAAAACAAAGGAAGTTAGTGCTTCCAATGAATGTAATTCTTCAAGACATATAAAAAAAATCATTCTGTGGTTTTCTCCTGATTTGGGTTTCCACGTAAAACACTGGTGTACTGTGTATGTATGTGATTGTTTATTTCTTATTGCTCATTATTGGATAATAATTCTACATTGATATAACAATTGAAAAAAAAAGATTATAATTACGCTATTACTGATTCACCCCCCTCTCAGTAATCCAACACTTTTGTTATATTATTTTTATACATCACTTGTTACTCTTATACTTTTGTATACACTTATAATTAATTTTAATTAATTATGAATGTCGTTAACCTCCTTATTCATATATAATTATGTATCCGTGTTGATTCACATTATACCTACACATACATTATATTTATTATTATTATATTATATAAAATAACACATTAATTTATTTTATATTAATTATTATATCATATGTTTCCCAATGATTCTAACTAAATAGTTGTTTCCAAAAGAAATTGATTCATCACTTTCCTTTCTTTCCCTTCTCAATATTAAAAATTTATCTTCATCACTTAACATATACTTTGAAAAACCACTGTCTATATATCAACCACGTTAGTTTTATATATATATATATATATTCAAATCCACACCATTCGAATTTTCATCTTTTCAAATTTAAATTTTCAAATCCCACCATGTATACCTCATACACACTTGCATGCATATTTCTCATGGACTATGTGTCACTAGAAATCCATCCTCGTACACTCTATGTGCTTCTGAAATGTTTTTATGGGTTGATTTTTTGGGGTTTTTAAAAGAGTGCACGAACCCTGATCTCTCTCTTTGTTTCTTCTTCGACTTTCTCCTTCCCTCCTTACCTTTTAATTCCTTACCTTTTAATTGGTAGGGTTTCAAGATAGAATTTCTAACTTTGGTTTTGAACTTGGAAGCTCTCAACTAACTACAATTATGGTTCAATCAAATATTTCATAGATTCATGTTAATCCTCCCTCTTCTTTTTATTCTATGTTGCTTCTCTAATTTTCTTTAATTTTACTTTTTGTTCCTATTCTTCATGGTGTCACTTTTTTTTATATAAATTACAAGGTACACAAATTTGCTTTTACTCTGTTTAATACTTATTATTATTACTTATTAAGAGAATTTCTATACATTAATTTAAATTAAATTAAACTAATTAATCATTATTGTATTTATTAAATTATTGCTTTTTATATACGTGTGCAATAATAATATAACATTATATTCAAATTAAACTTGTTTAAAACAAAATAATAATATACTCTTTTTTTTATTACGTTAAAAGGCGTATATTGATTGGCAATGGGCTCGATTAATGACATTTTAATTTAAAATTCTAATCTGATGGCTAACAATTGAAGATGTTGGCATATTCTTAGTCGTCCTCCCAAATCAATGAATGTGATTTACTCTTCATAACTTCCTTGTATTTTTTAATGCATCCATTAACCTGTTTACTTTTTAAAATTTACATAATCATATTAAGAAATTACTGTAGCACCATATAATTGCCACGTTTGGATTATTAACAGGCACTACTTCAACTTCCTCCTCAGTTGTCTGTGCGTCTCAGTTGTCCGCACGTTTCATATTCGATGGCTAGCCGACCCACCTATTGCATGAGCATGGAGCGTTTCATTTTCAAGCGTGGATATCTTTCAGTGTTCTCAGCCGATACCTTTCGACATTCTCAACTGCAAGTTAATGATTGTGCTAGTATAAACACATCCCTAACTTAACTTAAACCCGGTCCACGACTCCTCCCAATTCCCATGAATTAAATAAAATAATGAAATTTAAAAAATTAAATGGAACAAACCCCCTCTTTTCTTCCATCCTTATTCATTTTTCACATTTTCTTTCTCCTCCTAACTAAGGTTTCAAGCTAGGTTTTCATGGAGGCTCTTGTTAATCTTCTCTATTCCATGGTGACATTTTTAGTGTTTTTATTATGGAATTATTCCTTGATAGTTCTTTCTCACAATCAATTAGTTTCGTTGTAAGTTTGATGGTGACCCATTTTACTTCCTAGGTCGACCCCCCCATAAGGCATGGGCATGGACACCATGGCTCATGGCCCCAAATAAACTACGTGGCCATAGTACATGGCACCCCCATATTTTAAATCAAACAAAATTTTCGTTTGATGCTTTGATGGGTTGGCTCCTCTGTGTCAAGCTTGGGTTTGATGAGATTTGTGAATTGATTGTATAGGTGAACATGTTGTGCACATATATTTGGGCTCCTCCATGTGGAGTTTGGACATTGTTTGATGTTTGAATCCTGGTTTGAATGAGGTTCAAGTCACGTGTGGAACAATCATTGGTATGGTGGAAATTATTGAGCCATGCATTTTTTTTAATACAAACAATTTTTTTTTATGTGGGTTTGATATTCTCTTATGGAAGAATTCAAGCTCGACTTTTGTTGATATTTTCAGAAAGGATGAGGATTTATTTTTATGTTTATGTTTAATATTTAGGGTAGAATTTTTTTGGGTTATGATAGAGATATAAATTTTTCTAATAGCCCTAGATGCTTTTTTACGTAAACAAATTTTTAGAATTTCCATTTCTCAAATCTCTTAACTTTGTACCTTTTTTATTTTGCTTGAAAAAGTCAACAAGTCCTCCCTCCATGGACATTTTAGGATTTTGTCTCTACCCTACTACCCCTCAACTATTGGGTAGTTTCCTATGGTTACATACATGTTTCATGATGGGCTTGTAGAATTTATTCCATGCATTATGGAACTTAATTCTGGTTGTTGGCATTTTCTTCATGTAACAAGGAAAGATTATATTATTTATCTTCATGTAGTAATAAATTTTGGGGTTATTTAGTTTAGTCACCCCTTTTGCTGATTTACCTTTTTTTCGTATACATAGTTAGATTTGTGTTTATAGTTTTTTTTTTTTTTTTAATAGAACTTTCAAAATCTATAATCATAGGTAAGCCCTTATGGTTTTAGTTTTCACACTAGAGCTTTGGTGATTTGTTGTTGGTAGATTTTCATATTTTTCCCATTTTTCTTATTGTAGGAAGAAGGGATTCTCTTCCATCCAATATTTCTAAGCTACCAGTATGTTTTACCTCTAATTTGACAAAACATAGAGTAGCCTCATTTAGGTTATGAGTTTTTTTTATTATATTAGTATTTCTATTGTAAACCTAAAAGCCATCTTTTTTATGTTATACTTGGGAAACCACTATGACTATTGTTCTTACAAATTCAAATTTTATAGCCTTCACGATTGTTTTGGTTATATTTAATGTTAGGTTTTATTCTTTGTTTCCCTTTTATAGGATACATGCAATAGTCATATGTAATAAGGAACCCAATTTCAATCTAGCGTCGTAAGCAATCATTCTCCATGCAATAAATGTCATACAGTTTGTGTTCATTTATTTTTTAGGTTTGTTTTTCATATATCATGAATTTATTTTCAAACATTCATTTGTCTTTCATATTTCTGTAGCTACAATTCAGGGTAAAATCATGAAGATGGGTAACACTTTTGTGAGAATCGGGTCTCCAAAAATCCTAGAGGCATTTTTTCGATTGAAAGTTTTCATGTCAAATTGAACAACGCACTAACGGCGCCCTCGAAATTCATGTACAATATTTTTTGGATGAATTTTTTCTTGCGGTAAGCATATTTCGACCAAAAGAATTTTCGTCCAAAAGGTTTATTTTTAATGGATTCCATTAAAAACTAGGTTTCGGCCGAAAGAATATAACATAAATACAAAATTTATTGTTTTATAGTTTGTTTTAATTTAGAATAATACAATGTAATGGAAGTCCCATTGGCCCAATTTTAGAACCAGGGATTTGATACCAAATGTAACACTTGTCATGGAATGCTACTCAATAATATTCACTCATTAAAATACATATGTTGTAAGACCTTTGTTTTAACATAATTTGTCTTCTCTATAAATGGAACAACCTACAACATTGCTAGCAGAAAAAAAATCCCTATGGCTACATCGGGGTTTACAATGTAGGCAGATCAATAATCATTTAAAAGTCTCCTACTTCTCTAACTACCCCAAATATGCCCCATACTTATGCAAGAAAAGTAAAATGAGAAGGATCAGGTAATTGTACATTTTACTCTGTGTCCGGTGACGATCCTCTCGTGCTTGAAGGCTTCGTTGACTGCAAACCTCCTCCCAAGGTGGGCCTGCATTCAAAGACAGACAAACAAAAAGCTACAAGCATATATTTCATACATAAATAAGGGTTAGATGTTATAATAAAAACATAAATCAAATGCAAACATTCGACACATCGTGTTTTTGGGACAGGAAAAGATCTTATTTTATTGATAATACAATGATCACTTACAACCAAAGTCAACTACTACTCCTTGAACCTGGTCTGGGCTCCTCTTCACCAAGATCCAAGTGCACCTCCGTGTATCTTTCTCCTCTGAACCTTATTCTTGGGAAATGGAATGGGTTCTTGTGGAGGAAAAAGGGAAAAATGAGGAATTCTGAGGCAATTCTCACAACAAGGCTGCAAATGCTTGGGGCAAGGAGGGGATGTGAAATGGGCATAGTTTCACTATTCTTATGTCTAGATATGGAATGAGACCCCAACACCTCCTTTTATATGACAAAAGGATGGTTATTCGGTTGGGTGACAGGCTATAGGCGGTGAATTAGTTGGGAAACTACCCAATAGCTCGTAATCTCAATGAATTCCTTGCAACTTTTTAATTTTTGCAAATTTTGCAAGTATACGCAGGTTGTAGTGGTGCATATAGCATACATACGCAGGTTGTAGTGGTGCAACAAGAGTATGTTCGCTGGCAGTATTGGTGCAGGGCGCGTACATCTTCAAAAAATGGGTTTTTTAAGAAGAGCAACTCAGTCAAGGCTTGGCAAAAATTTCAAGTAAGAGGGCCAAATGCCAGGTGTGCATATGTGGAGCAATTCAGGGTTATAAAAGATGCCCTCTAATGTGTGAGGTTAGAAGAGCATCTGATGGCCGAAATACATTACAAAATCTTCACCAATGTATGAAACGAGTGAGCCTCAGACCAGAGTTCGATAGGTGCCATCTGCAAAAATAACAATTGTCTCTCTGGCGTGGGCATACCCATGCTCGGGATGAAATAAATCATGGTTGCCTATCAAATACACTACATATCCATGTCATATAACTATATAAAGTGTAGTCGTGAGAAATACATAACGGATCTACATCTCAAAATCAAATATATACAATTATAGTATCCATCTTTAAGAACCTAATGATGCTTGATCGTTGGATATGAGGCCTTTAGATCTTAAGAAACAACTTAAAGATATTCAAAAATCAGGTAGGAGTGTAATGTGAATGTATGACTTCACTACCCAGAGGTATTCTATATCTCATCGGGGAAAGACAAGAGGATCTTAATGATCAGGCGGAGAACTTTAGTGATTTCAAACAAGGACTTGATTGGACTTTCAGGATGGTCGGGCATGAGGCCAAGAGACAAAGTGCAGAAAGGTTGACTCAGGCTGGGTGAAACTTCCCTTGGACAAGAGCATGAAAGATGATCTGACTTAGGAAGCATGACATTGACATAAGTTCACGATGCAGGAGGCAACACAAACTCTCCATGTGTTTGAAAGAGTAACCAAATGGAGGAGGAAATAACTCTATGTAGAGAGAACAAATTCCTAAGGTCATATTAGATCCCAAAGCTTGACGAACAAACAGAAGGATGTGCTTTGTCCATGGGTGACTCATTGTGCTACCAAAAAAAGAATATGTATTTCCCGTCCCATTTTTTTGGGTTTTTTTACTTTTTGTCTTTTTCATATTTTTTTAAAGAGATTGAAAAAGAATAAAATAATACTACATTACAAAGGATGAATGAGTGTCGCAATCATACTAGTTCCAAGCGCAAGGAACACACTAATGCTCAGAGAAAGAAGACATGTGTAGGAAAAGGACACTCGGGAAAATTCCTCCATGGGTCAAGGATCCAAGTCGCATAGGAAAAGTGCTACAAGGCTTGCATATAAGGCATGCTTCAAAGGTTTAGTTCAGAGAAACATGGAGCCGAAATTAGGCCAAAGATGAAAAGATGAAAATGTGATTAGCAAGACATAATGAAACCCCCTTCAATGTATTTTTCACGAGCCCAGAGAAGGTAAGATCGGTGGTTTTTTCACGTTTAGAGAGTATGAAAAAACATAAAAGAAGACTCCACTGGGGTACCTTTTTCGAAAATAATCTAGTCGGTTCAAAAAAGGGGTAAACTAGCACCGAAAATACGTCTATTCAAAACCATTTTAACGAGTATGACAAAGACAAGATCACTCGGAAATCTTTTCAATTTTAAGGAGTCTAAAAAGAGCTTAACTATGGACTCATAGCCTTTTTCTAGATTTAGTCTCCTTAGCCCGAAAAATTATAAAATTTACTAAGGAGAACTCTCTTGGCGAGACGAATATCCCAAGGTGTACCTTTTTCCTCCATAATCCATAGGCTGGAAAAAGGGGTAAACTCATGCCAGCAGATGTTCTTCTGGACCAATTTTAACGAGTGTGAAGGAACAAGGTCACTCAACGATCTTTTCAAATTTAAGGAGTCTGAAAAGAGATTAACTATGGACTCTGTAGGGGATGTTCTTCTGGACCAATTTAACGAGTGTGAAAGAACAAGGTCACTCGATGATCTTTTCAATTTGAGTCTAAAAAGTGCTTAACTATGGACTCCGTGGGGGTTCCTTTTTCGAAGTCCCTCGGGCCCTAAAAAGGGTTAAAATTGTACCTGAGAATACTCTTCTAGTGAATCGAAGTTCCTAGAGTATACCTTTGTTCGTAAAATTGACCATTTGGACTGAAAAAAGGGGTAAACTATCGTTGGACAGACATGCCTTAAATTTTTAGTTTGGTGAGCGTGAAGGACAACAAGATCGCTCGACAATATTTTCATGTTTAGAGAGTCTAAAAAGGGCTTAAAGAAGACTCCAAGAAGTTATTTTTCTCAGTTAATCCAGACAAGATTGAAAAGCATAAATGTAGTCTCATCGAATGTTGCTTTTGGATTTCAAAGTGAGCTTAAAAGACAAAGTATGCTCATTTTTGGGAGTCCCGAGGGTGAAGCCAAGAGTGATGATGCATCAAACATATGAGGCTCAATCTTGTAATCATGATAGGACTAACAAGGACTATCGAGCCTAAAGTCATTAAAGACAACATGGACGCCAAAATGCAACAAGGATCTATCTAGGGCATCCATGTAAAGGCAGGCTCTACCACTAAATTATGACACTTCTAAAGAAACAATGACGGTTCTGTGTTTCACTTCGGTGGGATAGATCCTATGGAAAAGTAGAAAAGACAATGAGATGCAAAAAGTGGAGGTAGAATCCTAACTTATATGCAAAAAGTTGGGAAAACGAATTTTACCAAAGGACCTTTGAAAGTGATCCATCTCCAAAAAAGGTTGCCAAACCAAAAGTGAAGTGTGTCGTAACATCCAATAAGAAACTCAAGAACCACATTAAATGATTTTCAAGCCAGAAAAAACGACAAAAGGGTTCATAAAAGTGGCAAAAATGGCCAAACAAATCTATAAATAGAAGCTAACAGCTCATTTTCACCATTGCAATTTGAGAATTAACTAAAATGTAAAAAATACTCCTTTTCTAAAAGAGTTGATTATGGGAGCTTCAGAGGACGAAACGAATTTCCACTTGGATCAAGTAAGTATAAACTCATCCCTCTTGCATTTCCATTCTTCTTTCTTACATTGTTTTTAATTTTTGGGGGGGCACGCCCTCTTAAAAAGGGTCGAACCTACGTGTACGTAGGTTGTACAAGGACAACCTGCATACATCTGTGAACATAAAAAAATATGCTCGCGGATGTATACGAATGTGTCCAAAACAACCCGCGTACACCCTCAAAAGGATGGAAAAATGAAATATGCCAGAGCTAACTCCCCCTTGAACTTGTCATGTAATAGGATGTATGTCCACTGAAGGGAGAGGGAACATCAGGATATTTATGTCTTAGTCGATGAGGACCCTACTTCCATTACCGCATTAAAAAAATGCAGACTATGAAAGTTCTACCAGTGTCTGCCTATGAGGGCACAACCCAGGCTTCTAAATGCCCTAGTGGATTACTGGCACCTGGACGCAAAGCCATTCATGATTGAGTGGAATTCGTTGACTCCAAGGACTGAGGAAATTTACTTTTTGACTGGCCTATCGAGGAGAGGGGAACCAGTCAACCTGAACACATTTCCTCCTGGGCCCTTCAATGTCGCTGACTACATCAAGATGCATTGTGAGGCAGGCACTAAGAAAGTAGGTTCTCAAGTGCCCATCAACAAGATCACCATCTTATCACTGAAGGTGATCCTACTGCTCATTGGGCGGATCACTGGATCCGCAATCGTCCACTAGGCCTCCCGGGTGCACATGTATTGTGCCATGCAGTGCCTTGACGCACACATTTTGACTGGAGCATGACCATGTTGACTTGCATGAAGAGGAATCTTAGGGATTGTCGTGAGCATAGAAAAAAAAACTTTAGGTTCGATACCATTCTATGTTTGTTCTTCTTTGAGAGGGTACCCAACTTGAGTCCTAGAGAGACAGTGCAGGGGCATGTGGCCTCCTTCCCAGCAGTATGTATATGGGTAACATTTCCACCATGACAGGGGGGAGGAAGGACCATAGATACCTTCAATGACACATTTTTTTACTAGTGGGCACGACAGATTCCGGCGATAGAGAGGATCCAGATATGCTCGTACCTCCTGGAGAGGAGCGAGGGGAGATATGTACATGTATTTTTGAAGTTATTTAATTTTTTGGTCTCTTTTATATATATCATTTTTATGTGCATCAGAGCATTTGATAACTATGTATCTGTTATGTACACATGTGGGACCTATTCACCCGACAGACTTCTCGAGGACTAGGTGGCATCCTCGACTAGAGGAAGTACCAGAAACAGTCGCAGGGGGACCTCCAGTAGAAGAGGCTGAGAGAGTTTTGATACAGGTGGAGTGGAACCTCGCTGCACTCACTCATGTTGTTCCCATGGCCATGATCGAGGATCTCCTGCCATCGATGCAGCCTCATGTAGTTGGGATGCCACGGACTTGGGTCCAACTCTTCCGGCGTTTGCAAAACATCGGTGTTCAGTACAACAGGGCCAATATGCCTCGAGCTTAGATAGGATGGACTTCTTATGTGCCGAGGGAACTTTTTGTATATTTTTTAGGGCATAAGCCCCGTGATGTATACCGGATTACTATTTTTGAGGTGTTCACGCCCATCTATGTACTCTGACACTTTTTGAGATATATATATATTTACATCTTTTATATCTTATGGATCACATTTTTATAAATGTATTTACATGTGTATGTGTGTGCAATATGCCAATCTAATACTTGATTAGCTAGAGTATATGTCATTTTATTTAATCTCCTAGGAACATGGATATACGTAATGTAATCAAAGCAACATTCTAAGAGATGTACCATAAGGAATCGTCGATGTAAATTAGGATCATAAACACGGTAAACCCCATTTAAATGGGACACAACCAACTAAGCATCTAAGTAGACTTGGAGGTAAGAGATGCCATGCGACAAAGAGTCACGAAACAACTCTATCACTGTGATGTACTCAGCAACATTGTTTGTGGTGTCACCTAGATAAATACCTCTGGAAGATAAACACTGGCCTTGAGGCATGAAAATCACCCAAGATACAGAAGCAAGCCTCCGAGTGTCTCGGCTAGCACCGTCCACAAACCCAAAAAACACCTCTGATTCACTTGACATCTGCCACAGTGAAAAATATGACATAAATAACGACACATCCATAAAACAAAAAGACAAAAAAAAATTGTATAAGAACTATACATATGTACAAGAAGTCACCCAAGCGACCAACCTATGAGTAATACTTCTTGAGTTAGAGACCATTTCTAGGCTCCGCCAAAGAATTTTCCTCAAAGTCAACTAGATGATAAGCGCCCTTCTTTAAGACCTCTTTCACAATGAAAGGTTTGAACCACATGGGTTTGAACTTGCCTTCCCCCAAGGGATCCTTATCTTGGTCATAGACCAGGACAAGGTTGCCTTCGGAGAAAATCTGAGCACGAACGGACCGATCATATTGACACTTGACTCGTTTCTTGTGAGCCTCATTGGCCAATAATTCATCACGGCGTTGCTCGTCGAGCTGCTTGAGATATAATAAGCGTTCCTCAAGTGGTGAAGTGTCTGGAAATAAATCTACTTCCAACTTTAGAGACGTAATCCGACACTCTATAGGCAAGACTGCTTCTAGCCTGTAAACAAGTTGAAAAGGTGAGAAACTGGTGGCAGTATTTACAGACGTTCAGTAGGCCCATAATGTCGAGTACAACATCAAATGCCAATTACTTGGCAAAATTGATCGTTCACTGCAGAATAGTATTGAGGGACTTATTCACAACTTTCACCTGACCATTCTCTTGTGGGTAGTGTTCACAAATATTTAACAGACAGCGAATGGCAGATATTTAACAGACAACTAATGCTTGTCATTTATGGCAAGTACAACAATGAAGATGGCATGAGTACAGGAAGTTTGTAACAGACAGGCAAACAAAAGATAAGTTCAGGAAGATAAGTTCAAGAAGATCGAATGATCGAAGGCAACGCAACCAGGCAAACAGAAGATAAGTTCAGGAAGATCGAATGATCGAAGGCAACACAACATTGATTGAATGATCGAAGGCCCGTAAAGTGTGAGAAGCATTTCTGATCGTTGGATCCCATTCAAAATTCCTAAAAGAACGAGAGTCGTCAGATTTGAATGTAGACAAGAAGAGCGTTGAAGAGGAGGACAGATCTCAGACGTTAGATCCAAGCACAGGACCCAACCATCGTTGGATCAAGGAGAACCTGCACATTCTTTAAAATGCAAGGAGTAGCGGGCTCACAAAATCCCAAAAGAAGGAGGACCGTCCATCATCAGGCAGGACATGTGGGGAAAGATCGTCAGTTCGCTGACTGGAGAGTCAAAGGAACGAGGTTCATTAACCTCTTGAAATCGCGATATATAGAATCACAACGTAATCTGAGTCGTCAGATCAAGGTTTGATCTAGACCGTTGATCCCAGTCCATTTCGGAGTTTCGCAGATCGAGAGTTGGAGATGTCAAAGAATAATAACCACAAGAATCCCGAAATCACGATATGTGGAATCGCGACGTAATCTGAGCCGTCAAATCAAGGTTTGATTTGGAACGTTGAACCCAGTCCATTTCAGAGTTTTGCGGATCGAGAGTTGGAGATGTCAAATAATAATAACCACAAGAATCCCGAAATCGCGATATGCAGACTCGCGACGTAATCTGAGTCGTCAGATCAAGGTTTGATCTAGACCGTTGATCCCAGTCCATTTCGGAGTTTTACGGATCGAGAGTTGGAGATGTCAAGTAATATCAACCACAGGAATCTCGAAATCACGATATGCGAAATCGCGATTTAATCTGATCCGTCATATCAAGATGATCTGGACTGTTGATCCGACTCCATTACGGAGTTTTGTGGATCGGGAATTTGAAGTGACAAAAACACTGAACATCAAGAATGTCAAAATCGCGATATGTGAAATCGCGATTCAATCTCAGTCGTTAAATCAAGATCAAATCTGGACCGTTGATCTAACCCCATATCGGAGTTTCGCGAATCGAGACATGGAGAGGCAAAGAAAACATTGCAACAAGAATGTCGAAATCGCGATTAAATCTCAGTCATTAAATCAAGATCAGATCTAGACCATTGATCTAACTCCATATCGGAGTTTCGCGAATCGCGACATGGAGAGGCAAAGAAAACAATGCAACAAGAATGTTGAAATCACGATATGTGAAATCGCGATTCAATCGCAGCCGTTGAATCAAGATCATATCTGGACCATTGAATCATAGGACAGGTGGCAAGCGATCAAAATTTCACTGACTTGGGGTCAACGGAGCATAGTGTTGAAATTCACGAAATGAAAAATCGCAAAAGCGCTTTATGCATAAGCACGTGGTCATAGCCATTGATCACATCGGTGGAAGATGGAGGTAGAAGCTAAAGGTGCTAAGCTTGGCCACATAAATTCCGAAATGAATGCAAGATCTCATGAAGCCAATCCAACAGTGCAGGTGAATTTGAACAAAGATCAGAGGGTTATTGTTCTTTCTCACAGTTAACTCCTCAGTTACGAATCTGTTAGCGAAACGGACTCATGATTGCCAATCAAATGGGGTTTCAGTTGCTCGGACAATTGTCTTTCTTTTGCCTAAGGAAATGCGAAGTGGAACCTGTTAACTCCCAAAATGAAACCGTCCTTTTGGTTGAATTTTGTAGTAGATAGCATGGCTATCGGTAGTGTCCTCAAGTTATTTTTGAGTTTTTATAGATGCAAAAATTTAGGTTTTGGTTTTGTCTTAGAAAATAATTTGACCCATAAAGTCTTCTTTTCAAAATTTTCATAATTCACTTTCCACAGCTAACGTGTGTCCAAAAGCTGAGTGTGCGCTGTGGAAAGTGGTGACTTTCAGCATCTAAGGAGCGCTTTTCATAAGCCTTTGCGCTGTTGAAAGTGGTGAATTTCAAAATGTGCAAGAATCAGTTTCTCGGGTCGTGCGCTGGTGAAAGTGCATACTTTCCGCAGCTATGGAACGGTTTTTCAAAGGTTGTGCGTTGGTGTCCTTCTATTCTTCACCTCATTGCAGATACCAAGAGCTGAAGGATGCAGATGGAAAATTTGGAAGATTGAAGACAGTTCGACTTTTAAGTTTAGTTGTTAAAGACTTTATTTTCAAGATGTTTAGATAGAATTGAATTGTGTTTATTAAATACAGATCCATGTTTTTAGGATCTGTATAACTGTTTGTAAGAGGCTATAAATGCCTGCTTTTGATATGAAACGAGGGTTCAAACTGGGAAACATTTTCATGCTATTGTATAGACTCTTTTTGCATAAATAAAGTAGAGTTTCCTTTCGTTTGCAATACCAGAATTGCTCATCTTTAATTCTCTGTACTTTACTTTCAGTTTGTTTTAGTTCATAAATACTGTTACCTCTTTGTTGAACTCATAGGCTTGAAATTAAAGGATTCTTTGATGTCTTGTATTAGGCCCTACTTTCACTTGTATTGGTAATCAAGAATAGCATTCTCCATACTGTTATCTACAATTTTGGTCATCGTGATGATGTTATGATGATATTATGATGATGAAAATCAAGCTCTTCACTAAGAATACTTTCCTGAGAAAAGTTACACTTGTCTGCTTCCAGAAATCATGTTTTTGAAGAGGTTCGTAGGCTACCTATATACTTCCCTACGAGAATGCTTGATTCTCGTAGGCTGCATTAAGCTGGAGTGCGAGGGGTTCGCACTGTACTTAACTACTAGGGTGAGAACATCTTATTAAAAAGGAAAAAGATGAAGTTCTCGAGCCTTCTAGAAGGGAATCTTCGAGAAGGATGAGTTGGCTAGCGAATGGTTATCTAAGTACTGGTTTTCCTGATATCTTGGGATCATTCCCTATCCAAGTAACTAATCTATCTTCTCCTATATATTGAAGAGATTTCTCATGGAAAAGGTTAAGAAGGAAGAAGCAAACTAGCAATAGATTGATTGTAGAATTAGTGCAAGATTGTATGGAGGACTGATGCTACAACAGCTAGAGACAACAGCAAGGTCATAAAAAATGGTTGATTTCTCTTCATGCATGAGCAAGTGTGTGTGTCAGAGCTAGGAGCCATCAAAATGAGATCTACAACATCAAGGCTCATGTTGTAAGTTTCACCTTCAATTAATTTAATACAGTAATATGTCCCTTTCCCATAAAGATGATGTCACTTTATTACATAATTCCTTGATCATATGTATAGACTAGCTATTGAATATATTAATCTGCCTGCACTTCGATTGGTTTGTATTGTTGTGATTTGAACGGGATAAGAGCATTGAAGCGAAGCTTGGAACAACAGATACCTAAGGAAAGCGTTCATAAGGTATGTCCATAATCCTTATCTCTTAGTTCATTCAATAGGTTAGATCTAGGGAAAGTGTATTATTCTGTCCTGTTTTTTTCTAGATCCAGGTGGATGTAGGGAGATCGGTTTGTGTCCGCACTCACGGATTTATCCAGAAACAAAATTGGTGACTCCACTGGGGAACTATTCCCTTTTTCTTTATGTTTTTTTGAATTTCCTGTGGCCATTTTCTCTATTCGCTTTTTTCTCATGTTTTGTCAGTGTCTGAGTCCTCAGGATATCCTGAGAGACCTTCTGGGTCTATAAGCCAGTTTGAATTTTGCTTGCATTTTCAAAAATTTTATTATCTTCAGGAGTTCTCGCACTGTGTTCATTGACATCCTGTGAGAACCAGTCAATTTCGCACCCTGCATATAGGGTCCAGTGCGAACACCTCGCACCTTGCTTCAAGGTGGCCTACAAGAACACTATCTTCTCGCACTGTGTTACACTGCTTGCCTGCGAGCAAGATTTTTGAAAATTTTGAAATTGAGTTTTGACTTTTTCAATTGCTCAGAACAGTTGAATTGTGTCTTTTTGGCTTATTGGGTCATTGACTTATACA